>JAHKKF010523441.1:4260-18435 GCA_019740295.1 Labeo calbasu | reverse complement strand
GGGGCTGGAGCTAAAATCTGTAGGACACCTCCCTCCAGGACTGAGTTTGGGCACCCCTGGGTTAAAACAATGTTAAGATACTGACAAACAGTAGTGTTCCCTTGGACTCGGACTCGACTCGGTCTCTGCCCTTTAGGACTCGGACTTGAGTCCGACTCGGCCCATTTTGGACTCGGACTCGTCTCGGACTCGATTGGTTAAAGACTCGGACTCAACCTGGGTGGACTCGAACCCAACACTAATAAATTGTATTATCTGTATGAAAATAACAGATCGTTTCGCTAGATAACACCCTTCTTCCTCGGCTGGGATTGTTTAAAGCTGCATTTAAACTGCATTTTGGAGGTTCAAACTCAGGGCACCATATCAGTCCATTATATGGAGAAAAATGCTGAAATGTTTTCCCCAAAAAACATAATTTCTTTACGACTGAAGAAAGAAAGACATGAACATCTTGGATGACAAGGGAGTGAGTACATAATCTGTAAATTGTTGTTCTGGATGTAGACTTCTCCTTTAAATTTCAATTTAATATTAATTAAAAACATTTTTTAAAAAATAAAACATTCATACAAAGTAAAATAATTATTTATTATAATAACTTTACAGCAGAGACATATAAGTAAAAATGTTATCTAATGTATCAGTATTGTAATTCGGATTGTTACAGCTTCATTTCACCAAACAAAAGCTAAATGAACTATAAGATAATGAAACAGCCTGGCATACTTATTCTGTGCTCCGTTTACACATGGGAATATAGAGACCTCAGTTAAACTTTTAAGCTGAACATGTTAAAAAAATGTTCAAAAATATTATACATTGTATAAATAGTACAAAAATGTTATTACAAGTTTCTTTTAAATGGTAAACCAAGCTCACAGCACAATTTGTTAAGTGCTATACTTGCTGTTTAAAGGGCAAATCTGTATAATAATGCAGTGACCTTTGCTTATCTTAAGTCCTATAGTGTGCCAGAAGTACATGAAGATGCGCAATCTGCAGTGGAGAGCAGTTTTCATATTTCTCTCAGAACCGTTAAGGTCAACACAGAGAAATAAAGCTGATCTTAGATAACTACAAAAGGGCACTTAGACCTGGTGAATCTTGTCCCGCATCTGTATCTTATCTCATCTGCCATATTATGAGAGAGAAATCACACTTAATACTTAATACTTTCAGCTGCTTTCAAACAGCTGAAAGCCTCACAGGGTCTGTTTGCAATAATGACACTCGGTGGGTAGGATTAGGGATGTAGAATATGGTCATGCAGAATAGGTGCTTTATACAGTAAGTGCTAATAAACAGCCAATATGTTAATAATAGGCATGCTAATAAGTTACTAGTTCACAGTGAGAATTGTTCCCTATACTAAAATGTTACCCACACCTCTTCTCAAGTGATCTGAGGTATCAATCAGGTAGGAGATGCATGCCAAAGTTTTAGGGGCCGTTCACACAAAATATGTTTTTGGTTTTAAAAATAGTAGCCTATTCAAATGGTGAACCGCAGTGCAGATGAATGGAAAAGAAGGCAGGGACTTTTTGACATGCTGTCAGGGACAGTTCACCCAAAAAAAATTACTCCATGATTTACTCACCCTCAAGCCATCCTATGTGTCTATGACTTTCTTCTTTCAGACGAATACAATCGGAGTTATATTGAAAAATGTTCTGGGGTCTCATTTATAAACGTTGCTTACGCATAAAATGGGCATGAAGTATGCGTACGCAGTTTTCCATGTACATATCGGGATTTATAAAAAATAAACTTGGCGTAAATATGTACGCACCGTGAGAACATTCTAGACCGTGCATGCAAACTCTTTTTTTCCTGGAGTAAGAGAAGTAATAAAGTACGATTTAAAACTCTGTTTTCATTTCGATATACATGTTTACATTAAGCATAATGGAGATAAGCAGAAATTACATAAAGACATTACTAAGAAGTTAAACTAAAATTTTATGAATTTAGCATGTTTTAATGACACCGAGGAGTGCAATAAGTGCACAATAATTCATTTTTAAACTAAACTGCAGTTCTCATGTTATGAGAAAATATTTTTAGCGAGAGCAGTGATCAATGATGTGCACTTTTATGGATATTATGGCGGACACTGCTGGATTTAGTGGTCAAACGGTCCATACTCTGGTGTGAATACGTCCGATGATAATAGCTTATTAATGGGGGGGAGGGGTCGATTTATTTGTGTAAGAAAAATATCCATATTTAAAACTTTATAAACAGTAATCTCTAGTTTCCACTAACTGTTGTACGTGCATTCACGAAACAGTGGCGTTCCGGCAGATGATGTAGGATGTAGGCTTTGAGAATTTAAAAAAAAAAAAAAAAAAAAAAAAAAAAAAAGTTGGAGGATTTCGATATAAGCCAAGAGGAGACTGGTTTTCCTTTGCTGTAAACAAAACTTGGTTCAACAAGACTAGCATATTCTCACCAGAGCTTGTACTACACCTACGCCCTAAGTCATCCGATGAAATTTGTAAGTTTTTATTTTTTTTATTTTTTTTTTACATAAACACAGCACTTAGTTTCAGAATGTTTTAGAAAGACTGGATGCTCTTTATTGGACTTCAAAATCTCAGCAGCCACTCAAAATATGAAATATGAAATATGAAAGTCACTTACAAGTAGGATGGCTTGAGGGTGAGTAAATCCTAGAGTAATCTTCATTTTTGGGTGAACTATGTGCAAGATGATAAAAAGCAAGGAGATGCATTCCACATCTAGCGCATGTTTACATAGAAAATCAATTAAAAAGCAGAGCAGTGGACTACACAGTAATTAGGGGTTTGTTCAAAACCCATTAAAAATCCTTATCAAACTGCCAAAGCACGAGCAATAGTTCTCTTACAGAGTAATTTGAAAACTAAAATAAAGGCTAAATTTGACAATTTTTGTAACACTTTATTACACTCAATCTTATCATTCTGGGGTGAAACAGCGTAACTCACTGCTTAACTAAAACAGTGTGATGCATCGTTGGAGAAATTAACTAGCTAGTTCCAGCTGTTTCCCAAAACCATAGTAACATGGTCACACCGCCGTTTTCTGAACCCTGTTGGTTCAACAATATAATACTGTTGTTAATGATGTAACACGTAGGCGGTGGAGTAATAAATTCTGATGATTAATCGATTCAACATTGCATTGACATCAGTAGTTCAGCCTTACTTTTACGAAGCTACGAGAATACATTTTGTGTGCAAAGAAAACAAAAATAATGACTTTATTCAACAATTCTTCTACTTTGTGTCATGATACTCTCCAATATGGTACTATAGGGTGACGCAGAGAAGAAGAATTGTTGAATAAAGTCGGTATTTTTTCTTTGCACACAAAATGTATTCTTGTAGCTTCATAAAATTACTGAACCACTGATGTCACATGGACTATTTTAATGTCCTTACAACCTTTCTGGACTTTGATCATGGTAGTACCCTTGCTGTCTATGCAGGGTCAGAAAGCTCTTGGATTTCATCAAAAATATCTTAAAGGGGTCCTATTATGCTCTTTTACAAAGTCTTGATTTTGTTTTGGGGGTGTACTAGACATGTTTTATGCTTGGTGGTTCGAAAAACACTTTATTTTTTAATATAATTTGCATTAATACAATACATTTCTCCCAGCCTGGCACAAATGGCTCGATTAGTTCCAGTTTAATGAAGGTCTGCCTTCCGAAAAACTAAATGTGTTGTGATTGGTTAGATCTCCCACTACGTTGCGATTGGAGAACAGCTTAGACAGTGTTTCAGTACTGCCACGGCCCTTGTCAAAGAAGCAAGTTCAGTGTAAAACTGTTTAAAGATTAAAATGATTCTTACCTTTAAAATATGGATTTTTTCTTACAAAAACGCATCGATTCGCTACAGGAGGCTTTTATTGACGCCCCAGGAGCTGTGTGAGGCACTTTTTTATTATGGATGGATGCACATTATTGGACTTGTTTTGGACTGATAAAGAGAAACATCCATCTATGCCACTCTAAAGCTTGGGAGTGCCAGGATAAATTTTAATGTAACTCAGATTGCATTCGTCTGAAAGAAGGAAGTCATATACACCTAGGATGCATGGAGGGTAAGTAAGTAATACGCTACAGTAGTTTTGGGTTCTATCGTCAGCCTGCGAGATCGCCAATACATGATATTATCGTGCTAATTTATTTAATTAATTACATACTTATTTTCATTGCCCAAAACCAGCTCCAGCATAAGGCTAGAAGCAGCCTAACATTAGCAAAGAACACCACTGAATAGCCTAGCCTATTCTAGTAAAGGTTTATGCATTTTAAAAAACACTCGCGTTATAAGTAAAGCTATCTACACTGTATGATGAATAAATCTCTTACCACACACTGCACAATTCTGCGGCACGTTATGGCTCCGACACTGCAACCGGAGTAGATTGTGGCTTTGGCATGTGTTTCAACTCCCTGTACTGCACACGTCTACAGCGCGTTACTGCTCTGAAGCAGCCACTCTAGTCAATGCTTGTGTTTATACCCGCTGCGCTGCGGCTCGTTGAAGCGGTTCTCCGCGCTGCATCACTAAAGTTAGGCTAATTCCCCACCTCGTCCCTACTCAGCCCCCAACAATTTAAATTTCCGTAGGCGGGATTTAATTTAATGATATTCTAATGGACTGTGTTGTGACATAATTGCATGCGGAAAACAAACGTTGTAGTCCAAAGGAGCCGCTCCTTGAAAAGAGATTTTTTAAAAACAAAATATCTCCCTTTGGAGTGGTCTTTGAGATTTGTAACTTTGTAGATCTTTTTTATGCCCAAAGATACACACCACACACTGGCTAAAATTCAAAAAGTGTAAAAGCATAATAGGACCCCTTTAATTTGTGGAATGACATGGAGGTGAGTAATTAATGACTAAATTTTCACTAACCCTTTAAGGCTGAAATGTACTACATTACTTTTGCCCAGATTTTACCCTGATTTGTAGGTGTCTGCACTTGTTGATGAAAGTCAGATCCATTCTCCAGATTTTAGGCAGGCACAGTTGACAGATACAACAGAAAATAGCATTGTGTATGATGGGTACAGACACCAATTTTTAGCTTCAGACTATGATTCCATCCCGTCAGAGGATATTTAACATGTTTGACATTTTGAGCCAAATTCTGAAAGTGTATTAGACACCAAAGTCTGGTAGTGTTTGACACCCAGTTTTTCTCTGTACAAAGTCGGCATAAGTGTGATACCTACCAAAGTAGGTACCCACTTCTGAACAATATAAAACAATAGAAGTACAGTCACAGGTATTTATTGCAAAAACTTACCATAAACAAGCAGCATAAAAGCATTACAAACAAGCCCTGTTGCATTCCGAGTCTTCTGAAGCCATACGATATCTTTATGCGAAAAACAGAAGGCTTTAATCGCTGAAAATGATACCGCACCGTTAACGCGCTCATATCTCATTCAAAAAGATACTCCCGAACTTAGCATGACGCAATCGGACACAAGACACATAAGAGCCAATGGCATTTCACAACAGCATAACGCAATCGATCACGAGACACCCAAGAGCCAATAGCATTTCACAACCAAGGTTTGCTTCTTCTGGCGGCATTTTTTGAATTCACGCACAGACTGCAGCAGCACACAGAACGGCGGACAGAGACTGCGATCGCGTCTATTCTTCTCATAAATCAATCGTTTTGCTTCGGAACCGTTGGAATATTAATACTTTTTGAATAAATGATGAATATAGTTGTATCTGCCTGCTATATCTCGCGTTTTGTTGACAAATGGTTAGGTTTAGGGGCAGGGGTTGGGATAAATGTGTAAATAGTGTAATATAAATGAAATTGTTTTGACTTTGCATTGAATAAAAAAATCACACCCAAACATATATGCAATAATAGCAATATTATTACCCAATATATAATTTAATCATGACGATAAAATCACCAGTGCCTTTTGCGTCAGCACATTGACGCCAAGGTTTATTATGTAAAGTACTGGAGGACCCTGCACGTAGAAAAATGACGCTAAAGGGGTACCCTGAGCGTCCAGAAGTGACGCCAAAGGGGTCCTGCCCAAGCGTCAATATGTGACGAGTTAGGAGTGAGAACGTGTTGCAAAATCAGATAGTTTGCTCTGACACAGATCGGAAATTATTGCACACATGTAAACACAAAAAATCTGCAAAAGATTCATTTTTTCGCATCCGATCTGGGACACTTCCAAATGTGGATTTTAATCAGATACATACAAGTTTTACAGAATCCTATATATACAATACTCAGCAGCACAGAGTTTTTTTGAGTGCTAATGTCTTGCTGTGTGTTGGCTTCAAAAACAACCCATCTGAGACCTCATGGCAGGCATCCTGCATCCAAACATGATAATGCACCTCCTCTAAGTTCTGTGCGCGTGTTCTGTGTCTGGGGTCACATCACTAAGTCTAGCCGTGGAGTCGCTCACTGTCTCTCTCAGTCTCTCTGAGCAGTATGTTGGAATATGCTAGTGCCCCGGGCCACTGGAGCTCTGGCTTTGCCCCACTGACGCCCCTGCTCTGTCTGATCTCATTAGTTAGCTGGGGTGCATACGAAAGGAAGGAAAGAGGGAGAGGAGGACAGGACAGGACAGAATGAGAGATAAAAAAAGAGGAGTGATGGGGACAGAAAAAGAAAGGAGACATGGGGTACATCAATATCTTTCAAATGAAATTTAAAACAATTATAAGCTTATTACAAATTTAAAACAAGCAGTTCTTCATCAATAAAACATTTAACTTCCTGTAAACACCAGTTTTCTATAAAAGCTGCCAATCTTTCACCAGTTTGTAACAGGTTTCTTCAGTTCTCAGTTTACTTCCACATAACCCTCAGAGACTTAAGCACTGATATCCAATGTTATCCAGGCCTTATGCTTGGTTGCTCAACACCAAACTCCTCCTACTCCTTTGAGGTGTTTTTTTTTTTCTCTACAGATAAGACCAGTTTGAACATAAGTGGTATCAATGAGAGTTTGCTGCCCTTCCTTGTGGATGATTCACAAGATACATCCTCAGGAGGTCTGATTAATTACTTTTATAAAGACTGGATTCAAAAGGCCAGAGCAGGCTGCTCTTACATCACTCTAAGTAATGAAGCACCATCAAGCATCACACTTAATATGTTTAACCAAGAGGCAATTTTCCCTTTCAAAGCTAGCCAGGTAATTTAGTACAAATATATTCAGCAGGTAATTCACTGACAATGTCTTTTTCACAAAAGGTGCACTAAAATGTTCAGGCCCAGATGAGAAATACTCAAGGGAAGCGTAAACAACTAATCTTCAATTGTAAATTGAGTTTAGATTGACATGCTGGAAATCATAACCATCCAATAATATAACAACTTCATTCAGCCGCAGACTATATTTAATTTTCTCTCTAACAGCCAGGAGAAAACTGTTACTCAGAACAAGGTGGGAAGCTGTCAGCAAAGGATGTATCCATAAAGTAAACTAATCAGATACTACTGCACTTTCCCCAAGCTAAACTCGTGAGAAAATCTGACCATGTGTGTCCAGAAATATTGCTGCAGTTTTCAGGTCAGTTTTATTTTCTGCAATACAGATGATGCCTTAATAAGGTTAAAAAGCTTAACATGTCTCCAAATAATGTTCTATTAACTTTTAAATCAACCAACAGAAGTGCATTTTTATCTAGGTCTGGCCCCCTTACCCTAAACCTATCTCTACCTGGATTCAAATCCAATTTTAGATCTAAAATTCAACCTCAGAGGAGAGCACAGCATTTTCTAATGCATTTAAGCCACTTACAGAGCATTCAAGGTTTCTTCTGTGATCTGGGAGTCAAAGTCATGGCCTTGTTGTTGGTAGTGCTACGCTCCATTAGTACAGCTACAGGATGCCCTTAAAAAGGTTCACAACAACATATGTGTACGGGGATAGTTCACACTATCATTCGCTCACCCTCAGGCTGCTCTTTTTCATATGGCTTGTGTGCTATTTCCAGGTCTTCTGAATCCATATGATAGCTTTGTGTTGAGTATATACTCCATCTTTTTCTATTATTATACAAAGATGTTAACTAAAAATCTTCCCCTAATGTTGATCATCTCAGTCAGAGTATACCTCACTTTTCAGCACTAGTGATAATTTCATACGGAAAGCAATGTATTTTATGTATTTTCCCCATAAGAGTAAAAAGCAATCTGTAGTATGACATGTGTCACCTTATCTGACACACAACCTTTTACCTCAGCAAGAAGGCATCCCCATATAGAAGGTCACCGAACAGATTAACCTTGGCTCTGGACATTTCATAGTGCCTTAAGTTATATAAGTGTTGACATTGTCAGGTTCTGTAGTACTGATATCTAGTAATTTGCACTGAGTCAAAACCCAGATTCACTATTCATGTTCATGTTGAAGCATATGTTACTAAAGCTCTAAATTATTCACTGCCGTTTGCAGTGTTGGGGATGTTACTTTTAAAAGTAATGCATTACAATATTGCGTTACTCCCTAAAAAATGCTGTGTTATTTTTTTAACCCAAATGCTGGGTTCAACGTCAAAGCCTGTCTCTGGCAAAACAACCCAGCTGCTGAGTTACAGTCAAAGCGTGGGCTTTCTGGAGAGAGTGGTTCTCAGCGACGCCAATTTGGTGCACTTCTTCAGCGAAATAAAGGTTTGTATACATTTTATTTCATTTATAACGTCTTTACTGCGCTGTAAATTGTATTATTTTAAGCAAAGCAACATAAGGACGATATGTCAGTCAGCTGCATCAGCAGCAGTCACTTCCCATGATGGAAACGCCTTTTGCCTTGCATAAAATAAATGGATTTTATTTGTTATAGTACTGAGTTTAATTTAATTTGATGTGTTTTTATGGGCAGGTTTTGGAGTCAGTCACGGCATCTTTCAGCTACGAATGAAACGCGAGGCTGCAGTCTGAAGTTGCAGTCAGCAGCCCTTCACCGGCTCAGATTTCGGCATGAGAATTAGTGCTATTTCTGTAAAAAGCAATTATAGAGAACAGTTGAATACACCAGAATTAAAACGCTACTTTTAAATGTTACTTTTTAATGTCTAAAATGCTTGTTAAATGATTTTAAATGTATGTAATATTGTAAACTATGCCCAAATAAATTCAGTATGTCTTGCATTTTGTCCATGTGTTCTTGCTTATTAATAAATAACCCAAATAACAAATAACCCAACCTGGGTTGTTTTTAACCCAGCATTTTTTAGGGTGTAGTTACTTTTGGGAAAGTAATCCATTACGTTACTTTTACATTACTTTTTCTCCTTTGGGCTGGGTTTGTTTTTTTGTTTTTTTAATATAGAAAAAACTTTTAGCAAATATTAATGCCCTTTCAGACTTAAAGTGACGAATAAGCTTCAGCCATTCTGGATTGCATGAAGAAAGGGACATAGGAGAAGAAAGCTCAACACTCTTTAGCAATAAAAAAAAAGAAAGAAACACAAATGTTATGTTTGTCATTTTTGCTTATTAGTATGATCAAATTGGATCATTAAAGGTCAGCAGCAAAGACACTGTTTTGAATACATAAAGAATGTTTGTGTTGTTTAACATCATAAATTACTGCAGGTTTGTATGACATTCTGAGTTAGCATTTTACTGTTTTTATTCATTTTGAGGAATAATGAATCTGTTTTTATGCCAGTGAGATGAGTAAATGCATGTTCACATTTAGTCTAGAACTACAGTAAGCATCAAGTTTACACAACGCACAGTGCGCGAACATCTGCGCTGCGCTTGCTTTTACTATGAGGTAGGCTGCATTATTTGTGCTATCTAAACATAAAATGGGTGATCAAAAGTTCGGAGACTATGCCCATGATAAACAATGGAAAACAGACGTTAATCTGTTTATGTATAACGATGCAGTATAGCGCTCCAAACTTGAAAGACAGCTCTTGTTAAACCCGAAAAGTGAAAGTGAAAGCCGTCTCACTTTAAAGCCGTTTTTCTCAAAATTCCATTCCTGAAAAACATCGCTTTCAGCTAAATTAAGATAGTTTTGGAAAGGGCTTGAACCCAGCTGTCATATGGTATCAAAACCGTGGCGTGGTGGGTTTTCCTACATCGCATCACATATGGAAAAGAGCAGCACGAACATTCTGCTAAACTTTACCTTTTGTGTTCTACGGATAAAAGAATATAGATTTAGAATATAGAAAATAATAGAATAGAATAGACAATAGAATAGAATATAGACACAGCAAGAGTGTGGATAAATGATGCCAATTTTTTTTTTAATTTTCTCCCTGTAATTATAAGGTGTTTAAACTCCCCCCTATCCCCCAGCCCATAATTCACACCCTGACAAAATTGCTTCAGTCTGCAGTGCATTTCAGTTTTCTCTAAAGCTAGATATGACTTGGGGCTATCAGTACTGCAAAATCAAAATCAATAAGCAATTTTCTTAATCTTTGAGTATAAAAAAATAATATAAATTGTGTATGGTAAGTGAAGAGTTTCTGAAAAACAACTGACAGTACCATTTTCCCCTGTATGTCCTAGGTGGATTAAGTTACTAGTCCATTCAATATTTAAGGCTCTTGACTGACAGTTTTTCCCATTGAAATGACAAGGCTTTGCAAAATTCACCGTATCGAGATGTGCGGATAAATCTGCAGGTGCTAAACCTTTTTGAGGGACAGGTTTTCCTACGTTTAGCTGATACACTTTGTACCTCAAACACACAGAGATATATGAAAAAGTCTGTACACAAATACATGAATTTGCATCAAAACTCAACCGTGTACAAAAAAAGGAACATACATATATGGATGCAGTACAGCTCCAAACAAGCAAACAGTCTTCCAAAACAACCTAGAGAATGAGAAGTGGGAGGAGGTTTTACATTTCAAGAAAAAGATACAATATATTTCACCCTTACCGCTAGCTATATATGATGAGACACACTACAACATAAATGGATATTGAAAATGGCTCCTTTCACCTTATTGATATTGAAATTAAATTTGAAAAACCACCTGCACCTCTGACATCAGTTCATCTGACCTATGGGCATCTGTACAAGAAGTATGGCTACGTTCATCCTGCTAGATGGCTAAATTATCTAATTTATCCTGTAGACATATTGTGAAAGTCTCCTTTCACTGCTACTGTTGAACAAGAAGCTGCACCTGAATCTACAATGAAGCACAGTGACCTGTGTGAAGAGGTGGAAATCTCTTAACATTTAACCACAACCAGTCAGTTTGATTCAATATAACAGATGTCACCTCTGCTGACCCTGCACGTTACACTGAGACATAATGACTCTCCAGTTCTCTGCTTTCATGGGATCTTGAGGTGAATTGTTTTCTGAAATGGTTGAGAAAATGCCAGATACACCCCAGCAACCTCGACACAGAAGGTTAATGTAAATGGCTTTTTCATTTAACAAGCTATTGTAAGTATGAGATTATAATAATGGGCATTGTGCCTTGATATTTACATGCATTAAAAAAAAAAAAGAACGATGAGGCACCATCAGTTTGTACAATTCAACCTGTACAAGGGTTACTTTAAAAATTGTAAAAAAGATGAAAATCTATTTCTACATGATTTAATATAAAAATTAGTTTTACTGGTATACACTGACATATACAGGTTCGTTCAGTGCTTATAAATAATATTTTTGACTTGAATAAAGCTATGTAGTAAATGATTACATGTAATCTGGATTACATAATCTGACATCTGACTCCAAAAATTAAGTACTTGTAATTACATTGTATTACATTTAATAATACTCGTAATCAGACTACAGTTACTTTTTTATTGATTACATGACAACATATTATTAACACAATATCAATAAATTGTTCAGAACACATTGATTCTCTCTAATTGTTCTTCTTAATCTTATAAATTTCACTATTTCACTAATTTCACCGGTCACTATTTAGGTCACTATAATTACATAGAAAATTGAGAGACCAAACAGCGTTTGACCACTGTATTTATGAACATTTGCATGTTCACTGCTCTCTGAAATTGGTTAATGACCTCGTGACATGTATTTTAGTTAGTGTTTTATTTTAACTGTTATTTTAAAATGATTTATGTTCATTTTATATTTTCATGATTTTTAATAATTAATTAATTAATTAATTATTAGCTTTTAATTAAACTAACTACATTATTAGTTTTTTCTTTAATTAATTATTACATTTTCTATTAAACAAACCCCCTGCAGTTCCTTCAAAAAGCCCAGTTTAAGAAAACCTTGACGTAAATGTAATGTTTAATGCATTTCATGGTGTAACTCTTTCCCCACCAGCGCTTTTTTTTTTTTTTTTTTTAAGTTGCCAGCCAATGGCAACTTTTTTTATCATTTTCACTAAAATTTCATTTTTTCATTTGAAAAAGTAATGCATCGAAATACAGAACAGAGCCTCTACTTAAAAAAAAAGTTTTATTGTAGCTTTAAACATTTGTTTTTATCAACACTTGAATGTAGGTAAGTTTCATTTAAAAATTTTGATCAAAAAGAAAAAAAAACTGTGTTTTTATCAAAGACTACATCTGCATCAGATTCAGATTGATAATAAGTAGATCACTTCCATCAACACCTTCAAAGCTTCACAGTCCTTTACCACTTTTTGGATTGACATTTCACTTGATAACATTAGGCAGTTTTCATTTATATGCTGTTTATTGTTGATGATCGCATTATTTTTCATGTGCATCTGCTTACATATGAGATCGCTCATTTCAGTGTCTTCCTCTCCTGTGTTTCTAATCGTGAGAGATGCGTAACAGCGCCCCTGAGTGTGTAACAGTGAAAATGTGGAAGCACTAAAAATTCAGTGTTTGGTGGGAACAAGTTAATAACAATGAACGGAATATTTTATTTTTTAATATTCTTTCTCTTTCTTTTTTTTTTTGTTTTTGTATCAATATGGTACAAGATTATCCTTTTTAAATCAGTGTAATTAATGAGTTCAAAAGTAATCCAAAAGTAGTCTTACTTTACTAATTACAATTTGTGTTATGTAATTTGGAATCAGTAACTACAGGACTACAATTCGTAAGTAATCTACCCAGCGCTGTTTAGATATTATCATTTTTTTCAATCTAAAGAATAATTCACTCTCGACTTCTCTCTCTGTTAAAAACCCTGCTAAGTCACATACCAAACTATATCTCTATAACTGTTCAATTGACCTTCTAAACTTCATGTTGTTAGTTTATCTTAAAAAAGCATTGAAGATAAACGTGCACTATAAGTACTGAAAAAGTGAAAATCAATAAGCAATTTTCTTAATCTTGGAGTGTAAAAACTTCCACATAAATACTGTATGGGAAGCAGAGTGTTTCTGAGGAAAGAAAAACCACTGACCACACAATTTCCCCTGTATGTCCTAGCTGGATTAAGTTACTAGCACTGAAATACAATGCTTTACCGGATTCACTCCAGCAACCTTGATACGGATGTTAAAATAAATGGCTTTTCACTGAACAGGCTGTTGGAAGCATGAGATTATAATAATGGTCATTGTGCAGTAATATTATCATGGATTTTTTTTTTTAAATGCATTTGTAGGGCACCATCAATTAAAAACAGATTTTGTCCCCTTCAATGTCTATGGTGGTAACAGCCCTGCTTAAAGGAGAACTCCCAAACGACTCGAAAAACCCCAAAATTGAAACAGGTGAAATAATTCCAGTACAGAACCTAATAAGATGTTGCGCATGTGCGACTGAACAAATCACTCCCCAAGACAAATCGTTCTTCCTGAGTCACATTAAAGATCCTTTCAAAATGAACGAATCATTCAAGAACGCGCATTCCAGAGCTTGTGCTACATGAGCATTTGTGTTTAAAAAGTATACCAATTTTTATTTTTCAAAAACACTGACCGATCGTTTCGCTAGGTAAGACCCTTCTTCCTCGGCTGGGATCATTTAGAGCCCTTTGAAGCTGCATTTAAACTACATTTTGGAAGTTCAAAATCGGTGGCACAATTGAAGTCCATTATATGAAGAAAAATCCTGAAATTGCGTCCTAAAAAAAACCTAATTTCTTTACGACTGAAGACAGAAAGACATGAACATCTTGGATGACAAGAGGGTGAGTAAATTATTTGTAAACTGTTGTTCTGGAAGTGGACTTCTCCTTTAACTCAAATAGGCTCAATTTGAC
>JAHKKF010523440.1:0-23752 GCA_019740295.1 Labeo calbasu | reverse complement strand
CAGGAGCTCATTATCATTTAAAGAGACACGCACTGAAACGGGTCACTGTGAACAGAGCTGTTTTTGATGAGATAGAAAGGTTGTTGTTTTACACGAACATTGAGGAACTTTTAACGAAAGTATGTTGCAGACATTTCATGAAGACCCTGAAGAATCATACCTACTTGTGGAAAATGGGCATCCGTGTTCCCTTTAACCATTTTTGATTGATATGTTTGTGATGATATATGTTTTGCCCCCAACCATTCACCCCCCAAAACGATGTGCAGCACTGCTAATATTTTAACTTCAAATGTCATGAAATTTATTTATACAAAAGTAAAACTCATTTTGAATGGGCATGCTCTTTCTAAGGTGGGCTGCATAGATAAATTGACAATTTAGTTTCTGCATAGCTCTTGAATTTAGAGGATTTAATGAAATCATTCACTCAAAATTCACTGTGGTCGGCACGAACCACATTTATCATGGTTGCAAGTGATCCCGTGTATATGGAGTTCCCACAGTCATGAGATATCTGGTTATTTCAAAAGTGTTATATCCAGGCCTAGAAAGTGTTATATCCAGGCCTGTCTTGCAAAAATACTATCTTAAAAGGTCACAGAAAAGTCATTGGATTTTCTACTTACATTTTTCTAGTAATTCGTCTGAATACAAATTACTCTCTGTACAGTAACTGTGTTCTTCAGAAGATGATTTTGAAAGCCTTTACCAGTCATCTTCACAAATGACTGGAAAAGTCTAGAAATTAATTTTTTGGAAAGTATAGGAACCTAAATGTAGCCTGGATTGTATTTCCTTGTACCTTATGTAGCTGTGCTCATGGTTTTCAAGAATGAGGGCATGTCAAGCAACCTGCCCATGTTAAAATCTGTCTAATTTGACTGGTTTCTACCATGCTGTTTACATTAAAATACCATAATTGACCCTTTACAAAAGCAAAAACCTGCCCTCCTTAGTTACTTTTAGCTATGTCCGACAAACAATGCCGCTCTCGCACTACACGTCAGTGAAAAATACATTGCGGAGCAAAGAGGAAACTGACAACACGCTGGCAGACAAGACAGAGCAGGTTACTTCTGGTATGAAACAAGGTCTCAACTTTAAAATGTTGTAATTTTTCAAACAATATTCGAATTTCAAACAATAAATACCATTTTGTTGCTCTTTAATGTGTTGTGACAGATCACTGTATTGCCTTATTAGATCAATGACGTGTGAACGTCATTTTTTTTTTTTTTTTTACTTAAGGACTTAAATGAACATCAGAACATGTTTTATTTCAACCGCGGAAAGACGTCAATACAGGGTTGCCAGGTTTTCACAAAACTCACCCAGTTGCTTCTCAAAACTAGCCCTAGCCCAATTGCGTTTTGAGGGGGGTCCCCCTTTGGCGGGGTAAAAGTACATGTTTTTATGGGGGGTTCTCCTGGTAAAATTCCCATTCCAGGGAATAAATATCACATTTTTGGGGTTGCTTCAACCCGCGGACATTAAAAACAACAGTGGCAACAGTGTTAAAGTACCCCAATTCTGCGGGAAAACCGCGGACTTGGCAACACTGGTCAATACACAAAATTTTTCAAGTTTAAGTCCACTGAAGTTAATCTACTCTCTTGTCTGATTTGTTTGTCAGGCAAAGTGGCAGATTCTGCGTTATGATTGGTCAGATCGCCTGTCAATAAGGCTGTTTGTGAAGGGTCAGTTACACAATCTTTGACATCATCAAAAGATGTAGGAGTTCAAAACCTTTGGCCTTTAATGATGGCATGATAAAACGACTGCATTTTCTTGGAAAACAAACTTAAAAGTTTAACTTGACATTTATTACATAACACCTACATAGCCCAAAGGCAATTTATGAAATTACCCTTTTAAAAACAATTACTAATTAACTCTCAGTTAGTAGATTTAACTCTTAATTAGTAGAATGCAACTAAACACAAATTAATTATTCAGGGAAGAGCTGTGCGAACTACAGATGATGACCTGTTTGAAATTAATTTTCCACGCAACCCAGTGTGCGAAAGTGAGGAAATTCTTTATTGATTCATTGAGTGTTGAGCTCTAATTAGAACAAGCGGATTTGATGAAGCGACTAAAGACATTCTGTGCAAGTGAGTAAATGACCGTGAGAGAAATTAATGTTCGTTCCTGTTTGTATTCTCTCACGCCTGATATCTAAAACATGTTTTGAGTTATACGCTAACAGCCTGGGCAAATTTGTCAACCTCAGCTAGCACTAGCTTCCAAGCTCGGCCACCATCTCGCGTTTGATTAACGGACTTTAAGTGTTCCGATCTCAATACGATCCAGTCTGATTCATTTGTGGGTGTTTACGGGAACAATGAACGAAGCTTAGCATGCAGAAATAAAAAGCTCAGAAATTAATTGCCTTTGATGTAGACGGAAATAAAGAAGCTCCTGGCAGATGCGTTGTTTTCGGAAATGTTCTCCAAGGGTGCTCTAACATTAGAAACAACAGTTTCTAATAGAGTTATCAGGCCAGTTTTAATTAATGCAGAAAGAAAAAGTTTAGTCCTCAATAGCAAGCAAATTTGTGATGTCTTGGGTGACGTGATGCTGTGGGAAACTGTTCTCTGTAGTTCCTCCTGTGTTTATAAAGACTGGTGATAAGATCCTACAAAAGGGTTTGTTTTTCTTTCTTTTTGCCTTTCCACTACTTGATGCCTAAATGTCTTTGTGATGGCTCCAAGTCCCCTCAACCCCTGGAGATAGGCACAGCTCTGTTCTCGGCTTGGGCTGCGCTCCGAGTTCCAACCAAGCAGTTTTTTTAAATAGTGACCAGCTGAGCGCTGCTGATAGGGCTGTTTCTCTAGGGTCTCTGGCTGTTGATGTGTTGTGTAGTTGTGTAGGTGCTTGAGGGGGAGGGGAGAAGGTTACGTTGAGCGGCGGCACACGGTTCAAACCGGTCGTGTCGCTGATGCTGTTGAAGCCAGATCTCCTCATCTTATCATCAGCCTAGGGATAAAAATGCTCACTGATCAGCTTTTCCCTGCCTAACACAATCAGGGTAAAACAGAATAGCTCCTGAGAATCACATCTGACCGCCAGACTTCCTCCAGCACGATGTGCAAATGAAAACACCATGTACAGCACGTACTGTGTGAACTGTTAGACTGAGATTTAAAGAGATAGTTCACCCAAAAATTAAAATTCTGTTATTAATTGCTCACCCTTATGTTGTTCCAAACCCGTAAGACCTTTGTTCATCTTCGGAACACATATTAAGATATTTTTGATGACATCCAAAAGCTTTCTGACCCTGCATAAACAACAATGCAACCGACCCCTTCAAGGCCCAGAAAGGTAGTAATGACATTGTTAAAATAGTGACAACATATGTTATGAAGCTACGAGAATACTTTCTGTGTGCAAAGAAAAACTATGATAAAATGTTATGATAAAAATAAATTAAATATTTTGCAGCAGCAGTTCACCCATAAATGTAAACCTTGTCATTTGTGTTTTCCAGTTTCCACTTTCTCTTGTAAGAGAAATCACACACGCTCCTGAAAAAAATGTTCAGAAACAAGCTATTATTTTTAAACAGGATTTTTAGATTAAATTTACTTACTTTACTTACTACGGTTGCCCCCTAATAGTCGACTAACCGAAAAGAGGCTTGTTCGACCAAAATTTTATTAGTCGCTTAATTGCAGACAAAAAATTCCACAGTAAGTGGCGAAGTCACCCAGTCTGAAATGGACAGATCATTAACGGCTGGTCTATGTGATAATACAGTACATCGAGCTAGACATCCAAAATGCTCAACTATCATTCATCGACCTCAAATATGACTTTTCATCTGAAAGATGTTTGTAGTAGCAACTTTACATGACCGCTCAATCTAATGTTAACATAGAAAAATGTGCACTATTAAAGTGTTGAAACTAAATAGTAGTGCGCTCACTGCATTACAGATGGAAGCGCCGGTGCGGTCACTTGCACTTAAAATACTCCGTCATTTTTGGTCATACAGATAAAAAGAATACATCTTTCGAACCTGTAAAGACTCTACATTTATTTGTGTGGACAGTAACAACGAAACATTGTGCTTTTGTAAAATAAAGCAAACAGGATGCACTTTCTGCCTTCTTGCTCTCTGTGAACTTGAGCGTGTCACTCAGAAAGAGAAAACAAATATTCTCAGAATTTGTTATCGTATAAAACATGCATACAAGCACATCACTACTGCGGAGATGACAAGTCAGTGTCGCCGACTTCATCTCTTAAAGAAAGCACTAGTTTATCAATAAATTATTAAACGTTAATGCAGTCTCCTTGCTGTTTTTCCCTGACACATTCATAATTATTATATCTGCCGGAGCGCTGTGGCAAGCTTTTTTGTGTGCTTTTGAGCTCTTATTAGACTATGTAGTCAATTAAAGGCTCATTATTATGATTTATATGGTTTATTAATAAACATGCGATTAAAGGAGAAGTCCATTTCCAGAACAAAAATTTACAGATAATGTACTCACCCCTTTGTCATCCAAGATGTTCATATCTTTCTTTCTTCAGTCGTAAAGAAATAGTTTTTTGAGGAAAACATTTCAGCATTTTTCTCCATATAGTGGACTTCTGTGGTGCCATGAGTTTGAACTTCCACAATGCAGTTTAAATGCGGTCGTAAACAATCCCAGCTGAGGAAGAAGAGTCTTATCTAGCGAAACGATCAGTTAGTATGTCGAAAAACTCCCATCTTATTTTCTCCCTCAACTTCAAAATCATCCTATATCGCTATTTTATCTTTTTTGTTAAGGGTATTTGATCTTCTTTTGCATGTTCACTTTGCAAAGACTGGGTCGGTACCTCTGGAGCGACGTAGGATGATTTTGAAATGATTTTTGAAGTTGAGGGAGAAAATAAGATGGGAGTTTTTCGACATACCCTAACTGTCTTGAACCCGAATACACAGAGTTCAGGCAGAGCAAGAGAAGATGAGCGTTAAAGATTAAAAAATAATTAAATTGTATATTTTTTTTTTAAATAACTGATCGTTTTGTTAGATAAGGCCCTTCTTCCTTGGCTGGGATCGTTTACAACCACATTTGGGATTGTTTGAAGCCACATTTAAACCTAATTTTTGAAGTTAAAATTCGGGGCGCCATAGCAGTCCATTATATGGAGAAAAATCGTAAAATGTTTTCCTCAAAAAACATATTACTAATGCTTAAAATGAACTACTAGTCGACCAGAAAAATCCTTAGTCGAGGACAGCCCTACAGTATAACTTACTTTCTTAAAATTCACACTATCCATTATTTTTAATCCTTTCCTGAGAATAGAACTCATGCCTGTAAGATTAAAATGTTTATTGGTGATGAACACGCACTTAAATATATTATTTTAATTCTCAGGCCAGTGTCGTGTATTTGGAGCTTGCACTTCTTTGCTTTTTGCCTCATTAGTGGTTTGGAGAGCGGTAACATGTTGAGATGGGATTTACACCTGATTCATAATGCAAATGGAAACACGCTTCCCTCACGAACGAATTAACAACCTCTCAAAAGATAAATAGCCCCTGCTGTATTGTAATTTTGACTAAACAATCTTACACGTTTCTGCATGTCCCAGTGGAATATATGCTAATACATGCAAATGAATAATCGTTCCTTATGGGACCATCGCTTATTTTGCTATAGCAGAGATATTTGTCCTCATCCAGTTTGCATATACACCATTCTGATGAGTACAAATGACCATAAGTTGATCGACAGTCCATAAACATGAATCGTCTTGTCTTGAATTTGAAGGTGTGTCAAATAAATGAATGATGTTGAATATAGTTATTGCGCTTCACCTTAATAGCCTAGTGGTCACATTTTTGGATAAGCAAAAGATTTATATTTAAAAAGCTGATTTAAAGGCCACCCATAATGCATTTTTCACACTTGTACTCAAATAATAATAATCCAGTCACTTTACTATGGCTTACTGTGGGTGTAGAGCACATTTATGCGTATATTAATCATGTTCTGAAATAATACATTCATTCTTAAAGAGACAGTTCATCCAAATATGAATATTCTATCATCATTAGTTGTTTCAAACAAATATGACTTTTTGTTTTCTCATCCACATAAATTGTCCATGCTAGGATTGCAGCCATATAGATTTTCTGGCTGATACAGATCATTATTTTTGTTATGGCTGATAGTAAAAATCTATGCTATTTTGTCTAAATAAATAAAAAATGAGACACTAAACACTAAAATGTTACTTTGCTACAAGCAAGTATTAGAGTACAGTGACGAATGGATTTTAAATTTGAAAAATGCTTGTTTAAAGATTACATTTAACAGTTAAAGGTGTTTTTAAATGCCTCAAAATCTCTAAAGGTGATAGATATCTAACTCTAAAAAAGTGTAAATAACTGCTATGGTCCAGATTGATTGTGCTTTCGTTTTACAAGCTGCTCTTTTCTTTATGATGAACGTCAGTGGTGACCACTGCTCTCCTTGGTCCCCATTCGCCTTCATTGTATAGATAAATTACGTGTTTCTTCCTGATGTTTGTGAACGGTGTTCTTTCATCCACTGTTTACCTCTCTCTCTCTCACAGATTGTTCTGTGCATTTATTTTCAGTGTCCCCTTAGAGCTACAGCTATGAATTGGCCTTTACACCAACGTATTGGAGGCTGCAAGAGCCACAGAACTTGATTAGTTGCCATCACAGTTTACAGAGCGATTCCTCCCAATTTCCTTTTGGCCCTCCAGGGTCGCTGGCACGTGTTTACTTTGAAGGCACAGACTCTCTTCATCTGGCCATTAATAAGTAATTAGTGATTTGTGCACAGGGGAAACTTCTTCGCTCTCAAGCTCTGGTTTGATTTGCTTGCCACACAGACTCCCTCCACAAAGCAATCAGCGGCTGCCCGCAGCGAATAATCTTAGTGCGCACATTTCTTGGTAATGATTTTTAATGCATCCCCACCCATGAATTTCTCAACCTTTCAGCACGGTGGCTGTCATTATTTGACTGAAGGCACCGGAAGATTCTTTTTCCTTAATTATTATTAACTTCGCCTGTTTCGCACAGACCCGGGGGGTCCTGGGAGGAACGAGTGCTTTTGCTTCTCTCTGATGTGTGGTAGTTTGTTAGGCTAAACCATGATCAGAATGAGTAACATTGAGTGTTTTGGATGGTCAGCGCTGCGCTCAGACGTTTCTCACTTTTCCTCCCCGCAGTTCACAGCAGGCCGCCACTGTCAAGTAAAGCCGTTTGTTTTCTTACTTGAAGAGCCAGACTTATTCCCAGAGAGAAACTGTTGTCCATGATAGGGGTATAAGAAGTTTGCTAGCTTGAGCTTCGTTGTAAATAACAGAATGAATGTTTTCTTTTGGATGCAAGTTTTGAATGCATTTTTTATTATACGACTGTTTAAAAGTTTGGATGAAAACTTTTTAAAATGTTTTGAATGTTTGCTCACCTGGTCTGCACTGATTTGATAAAAATACAGTGAATACTGTGAAATATTCTTACAGTTTGTAATTACTTTTCTGTTTTTGAATTTATTTCAGTTGAATGTGTCTTTGGTGAATAAATGTAGTGTGTGTGTGTATACAGTTGAGGTCAAAAGTTTACCCCCTTCAGAATCTGCAAGATGTTATTTTACCAAAATAAGAGGGATCATACAAAATGCATGTTATTGTTTATTAAGTACTGACCAGAATAACAGATTATAACATATTGTCCACAAGAGAAAATAATAGTTGAATTTATAAAATGACCCCATTCTAAAGTTTAGATAGACTTGATTCTTAATACTGTGTTCTTTTTTGTTTAGTGATAGTTGTTTATGAGTCCCTTGTTTGTCCTGAACAGTTAAACTGACTGCTGTTCTTCAGAAAAATCCTTCAGGTCCTACAAATTCTTTTTTTCCCTCTTCCAACAATGACTGTATGATTTTGAAAAACATCTTTTCACACTGAGGACAACTGAGGGACTCATATTCAACTATTACAGAAGGTTCAAATGCTCACTGGTGCTCAAGAAGGAAAAACAATGCATTAAAAGATTTAAAGGCAGATGGTAAAAACTTTTTGAATTTGAAGATCAGGGTAAATTTAATTTATTTTGTCATCTGGGAAACATGTAAGTGTCTTCTGTAGCCTCTGAAGGGCAGTACTAAATGAAAAAAAAAAAACATGATATTTAGGCAAAATAAGAAAACTGTACACTTCTCCATTCTATTCAAAAGTTTTCAATCCCCGGCTCTTAATGCATCATTTTTTTCTTCTGGAGCATCAGTGAGTGTTTGAACCTTCTGTAATAGTTGCATATGAGTCCCTCAGTTGTCCTTAATGTGAAAATATGGATCTCATAATCATGCAGTCATTGTTGGAAAGGTTTCAAATAAACAAAAATGCTGGAAAACCAAAGAATTTGTGGGACCTGTGGGACATATAATAATTGGGTAGAAACAGCAACACATTGAATTAAATGGGACATTTTGAAGTAGAAAAAATGAAGTAGTAGTAGTATTTTCTTGTAAAACACATTAATCTTATTTTCACATAAAACAAAGAAAAAGTACCAGCATAGCATAGCAGATACACTCTTTGTACTCTCATTTCACATTGATGTACAGTTGTTGTTTTTTTTTGTAGTATTAGATTTCTAAACTAATTTGTAGCAGATAAATATCAAAATATCAAAGTTGAAGGTTCATGTGCAAAGAGAAAAAAGCAACCACTCAGTTACAGACACTGAAACAAAGTGAGTTACAGCACCTGTCTGCCTCCTGTACTTCTCTTTTTGATCACTGCTGGATGGGGAGAACAATTGGAAGACTTTAATAGTGAAAGATGTTTCCCTAGATGGGGATTGGTGAAGTGTGCTTCAAGGCTTGGGAATGACCTCATTCTGGCCATCAGCACCAGTGAGCCTGGTAGGGAGGTTTGGCCTTTATCTCTCGCTTTAAGCATGTGATTTGGAGCAAAGCCCTCAGAAGCTTCTGGAAGAGTGTGTAGTGGGTGGCTAAGCCTTGATCAGCTCGTGGGGGGGGGATCTCTTGTCAGGTCCAGTAATCCCAGAATCATCAGATAACAGGACATGCATTGATGACCGTATGATGGTGTAATCTCTGTGGTTGCAAGTGTTAAAAAGAGCTATTAATAGGGCCTAGATACACAGCCATAACAGATTACAGTGAGCCCTACTCACCTGAAAAAAAATTCAGTCAACTTTTGTGAAAGAATAAGAAACCCAACATTGTGTGTGACCGCTGATCTCTGCAACCTCAACCACCAACTATAATTCTCTGTGAAGAACAGCCAAGAACAAAACAAGGTGGTGTTTCATGCACAAAAACATATATTTTTGCTTCTCACTGTGTCCCTGTTTTTTCCCTCCTGAATGTCTCCTGGGATTCTTGCTCTGTCAGCTCTATCTACTAACAGGAACCTGTCAGGGTTTTTACTGTTTTCAGATTAAGAATGAAAAATGAACATTGATAAAGCTAGGACAGACTCTCTCTTGGGGGAATTTACTGATAGCATTGTTTATTTGCATGTTGTTTGGATTGTTTTAGCACCCAGTCCGCAAGGAATCATGCAAATCAGATAGTAGCACAAACTTGGCCAAAACTTAGGGTTGAATGTGATTTGCATTACATGGTTTCAAAGTTTTACTGAGTACTCTATTTTAATTCTCGACTGCAATTCGTCCGTGTCGAGAAACCGGCAAAATAACGGAAGTGGCGCATTCCACGGACGAGAATCCATGAAGCGCATTATTAGACTGTTTTTCACGGCTGCATGATATATGAAACCCCTTTTAAAATCATAATAAAGTATTGTGAATTTACAAACAATACTATCAATTAATAAATATATTTTTGTGTGTGTAGGTTATGTATGTGCGTCTCAGAGCGGCTCCGTTCACAGTAAATGCTGCTCCACACAAACTGTTATTGTTTACATGTGTGGAGCATCTCAGACTTCATCTCTGCATATTTCTGAGTTTTGGTTTATTATAACATTCATCTGGGAACGCAACATGCGCCTTTTCATCAGTTTGTAAGGTACATAATTTATAAACCTACACAAACACAGGACATCAGTATCTTTCTCAATATGCTAACTGTTCATTGCGATTTTAAAACAAAAGCTCAAACCATCACTTCAAGTTTACATGTTTTGATGTCTACATATTCAAGAATTTTAGTGGCTGTTCTGCTGTAAAGAAATGGCCAAATATTAAAGAATTGCAAAACTAGCCCAAAAGTGGCCCAATTGTGTTTTGAGAGGGGGTTCCCTCATTCCTGCATTCCAGGGGGTAAAATACACCATTTTTGGCAGGGTTTCCCTGGTAAAATTAGCATTCCAGGGGCTAAATATAACTTTTTGGGGTCACTTCAACTCGCGGACATGAAAAACATCCCGCGGCAACAGTATTAAAGTAGCCCAATTCTGTGGTAAAACCACACTGACAACACTGGGTAAAACAATCGTCAGGTCAGTGGCCCCTCTGCAGTCATTTGTTAGAATGCGTAATGTACGTTAGTTCTGTTGTTTACAATACACTATGTATTTTAGTGTCTACTAATCTACTATGTAGATTAGTTGCTTTTAATATTTCATTTAAACTAATTATTATTCCCTTATTGCTGTTATGTATTTGAAGTAATTTTAAAGGCTATTGATCACTTTTTACCACCAAAAAATAATAATAATTATCAGATTACTCAATTAATGGTCAGAATACTCGACTGAATACTCGATTACCAAAATAATCGTTAATGACAGCCTTACATGCATCTTTTTAGCGTGCGAAATGCTATACAGTAGTTGTGCAGTCGTATAGTGATTTCGCCTCTTGCTGATTAATCGTCGATTAATCGCCAGAATATTCGACTGATTACTCGATTACCAAAAATAATCGTTAGTGACAGCCCTACATACGTCTTTTTAGCGTGTAAAATGCTATATGGTAGTTGTGCAGTCGTATAGTGATTTCATCAGTTGCCTTTGTTACTTTGCACTGCTCTGTTTGTAAATTTTGTATACAGTGTTTTCTTTATCATAATATTTTAAATATTTCAATGCAAAAAGCTGTATCAGCTATAAGGGTGGTGCAAAAAAAAAAATGGCCTCTTGCCAAACTTTTTCCAATTAGGACTCTTAATAAGCTTTAAAAAATACTCATATCCCTATAGCCTTGACTCAGACACTATTTTCCTCATAAATATGTTAGATACAGAGCATTAGATATCGGGGGTTCCTGGCCGTAAAATGAGATGCGGCCGATGTGATCCTTAACAAGTGGCGTCCATGTTTAAAGAGCCTCTACACCTCCTGTGCGGTCATGCATAGCTCCAGTTCCAGCTCGCCGTTAATGAGAAAGATTAATCCTGCGTGTGTGCTGCGATTCATCATGCCTTTTTACCTACGGGCCACACATCAGACTCGACTGTTTTGGACCATTAGATGTGGTCCAATTGGACCTCACTAAAATAGGCCCACAGACAATAGCGAGCAGCAGCGTATGAAAAAAATAAGAAGAGCTGGGGTTTGATGTTTCATGAGAAAGCACTTTAATATTAAGGCACTTCAGACTGAGTCCCAAAAATATTAAAAGAAACCGTAATACATCCATGGGCAATTTTAAGAGCCGAAGTGTTCATGATTTATTTGAGGAGCTTTTTTACCAATATGCAGGTATGCTGAAGCTGGCTTCCCTTGTAACCTCCAAATATATGAAATTTGTCACAGTGGGCTGGGTGATATATATGTATATGGAAATCTCATAATTTTCTGCCTTTTGATTTTATTAATATCAGTGGTGTTTCCTCCGTTGAGGCTAGGGAGGTAGTGCCTCCTCAAAATATTAGATGAGAAACAAACGTAGTACAAAAATAAAACTTTAAAAAGTGTATAATTCAGTTGTTTTCCTAAAGAAACATTGTTCAACAGCAACTCCCCTGAGGCAACTATTGAGTTTTAACAATGAATTAGGTGGGGGGTAATTGAGAATGAATGGGGTAAGTCACGTTAGAGGAGGTGATATGATTGGATATGACTAGTTATGTTCGGCAGTGATTGGTGCATGTGATAAATCCCACCTTTTGTGTTTGTACGCGATCCACATTCGTAAACCAGTCTGAATGAACAACATAATGGCGTTAATAGAAGACTAATTAAAAAAATTAAGTAAACAACTCACACACTTAGATATAACCACTTTATATCAGAATAAGACTTAAAATGGCTTGAAAACACGATTTGTAGAAGTTTTTAGTGAGTAATCGGCTTGCTGCAATTTAAAATAAATCTCAGCGTCTGTGACCAGTATTTACCGGGCTTTGATGACTGATGATCTGAAAAGTTCAAAAAAGTTATATATATTTTTTCGCTGAAATATTACCACAGACAACAGCGATCGGTAGCACATGAAAAACTAAGAGGAGCTCCGGTTTGATGTTTCATGAAAAAGCACTTTAATATTAAGGCACTTCAGAGCCCAAAGAAATATTAATAGAATCCGTACATCCATGGGCAGTTTTAATGCTGTGTGAGTATTATAAGTGATACCCAAGTATTTTTTGATATATTGGAGGAGCTGTATTACCCATGTGTCTTTTTGATACCAAGGGCGTGAAGTTGGGCAGAGACCTCTGGATTACAGAAAAGCTGAAGGCTACAAATATACTCTCCCACATTTCCTGTCATGCCCTTGAGGAGTTTTCAATGGCCTCTGTAAATATGCAGTAGCAGAGAGGGAAATATGTCAAACATAAGCTGCGCTGAGAGCATTTCAGCTGCGAATAAGCAACACATGCTCAAATGAAGCCAGCTACCTTGTTAAAACCCACAGCTGCCCACGGCCCTTCGTCTAATGCCTTTCTCAGCGTAGAGGTCGGCCCCTGGGGAGAGAGATCAGCCAACTGTGACCCACCAGAGAGGTGATGTGTTGTCCTCCAGCGCTCGCAAGTAGATCCACACAGACGGCATCCGCAAAGTCGCTTCCAGACTCATCACATTCGCACTCGTCTAATGCGATAATAGGACTTTATAGGTAGTCACTGTGGGGATGAGTTGTCTGGAAATGTTGAAGCTGAAGGTTGTTTAGATATCAGCAGTTCGAACGCTCACGCTTGCTTCCATTGTGACCTCCAAACATGAATTCTTTACCTATGTTTGGCGTAAATGGAGCGGTTTCTGTACAATAGAGCAGTTTTCGATGTAGAGATGTTTAGTCATGGTGTCAGTTTGTAGGCCAAACCAGGAGGCTGGGAATTTCGAATGGGTTTTTAGAAAAGCTGTTTTCAATTTTTGAGTAAAACAAGGTCTGTGGCTATCATCACTTAATGAAACTTTTATGTTTGTTCTACAACATAAAATTGTATTTATATGTATTTAAAATTGTATTTCTATATGTATTTATACCCCAAATGTGAGTTTTTAATCGTGTGATTGATAAATATATATTTTATATAAGTATTTTAATATCATATATTTTTATTTAATGTAATATACACTACCTGTCAAAAGTTTTTGAACAGTAAGGTTTTTTTATGTTTTTTTAAAGAAGTGTCTTCTGCTCACCAAGCCTGCTTTTATTTGATCCAAAGTACAGCAAAAACAGTAACATTTTGAAATATTTTTACTATTTAAAAGAACTGTTTTCTATTTGAATAAAATTTATAATGTAATTTATTCCTGTGATTTCAAAGCTGAATTTTTAGCATTATTACTCCAGTCACATGATCTTGAAATCGTTCTAATATTCTGATTTGCTGCTCAAAAAACTTTTTTAATAATAATAATAATAATTTAAATGTTATGTTGAAAACAGCTGAGTATAATTTTTTTGCAAATTTCTTTTTAATAAATGGAAAGTTCAGAACAGCATTTATCTGTCTATTAATGTTACAAAAGCTTTTTGTTTCAGATAAATGTGGATCTTTGGATCTTTCTGTTCATCAAAGAATCCTAAAACTGTTTTAAATGTTGATAATAAAAAAATGTTTCTTGAACAGCAAATTCAGCAAATTGGAATATTTTTAAAGGATCACGTGACACTAAAGACTGGAGTAATGATGCTGAAAATGTAGCTTTGATCACAGGAATAAAATTACATTTTAAAATATATTCAAATAGAAAGCAGTTATTTTAAATAGTAAAATATTTCAAAATATTACTGCTTTTGCTGTATTCTGGATCAAATAAATGCAGGCTTGGTGAGCAGAAGAGAATTCTTTAAAAAACATTAAAAATCTTACTGTTCAAAAACTTTTGACTGTATGTTTAATTTATTTTTGCTCTGTAGAAATGCTTTTCAAGTCATGTTAACCACAGACCTTTTATTCTTACACCCATTACAAATTCTAGAGGGAACCCATGGTGTGAAAATGCTAATGTTTTTCACAGTTTTACAAAGTGCACAGCTCATTTAAGAGATTATTTAAGAAATTTTACATAACCTGCCGAATTTGCATGAATTATTAATGTGCATTAATATAATCTTTCCCACAGGATTCAAATGATAAGATTTGCCAGATGACTTGAACTTAAAATGAACGCAAGACATAAATTGGATAAACACTCATATTATTATTTATTGAGTGTATGTTTAGCTCAAAAATATGCTTATCAACGTTAAATATATGCTTAAATATATGCTTTAAGTTACAGAATTAATTTACATAATGTAAAGCGCTGTATGCATAAATAACGGAATTTCGCAAAGACACATTCAGGAATTGACTGAGGACATTCTATAGGAATGGAGATGTAGAAACTATAAAACTTGATGCAGCTTCATCCTGCGTTTTTCTGTGTAAAAGTTTGCTTGGCAAATCATCAAGGGCTCTAAAAGCAACACAACAACTCCAGATAGCAAATCCCAAAGCAATCCTCGAAGAATTGCAAGCAAGCAAAGAAGACGACACATTTCAGAAAAGTAAACATTTTTTAAAATGCGTTTTTCAAGCAGTCCTAGTTTACTCTTTTACTGGTGAAAAGAACAGTGGAACACCCGCTATAGCTCTCTGCGGACCTTTTGCATCTTCTTCTAGAAAGGCAATTACTCGTGCAGCACGTACAGGAACACGCACACTCTCTCGCCGCTCTACCTGCCTGAGTTTGCCTCCGCTTTACTCTGCACCTGCTGATGTGATTGTTCAGCACTGCCCATCAGTGCACATAATGAAGTGCAAATCAGGCTAATGTGCTCACTGATGCGCTGGCTTTTAAAGATCAGCTCAAATTGATTTAGTCCCAGCACCACTGAGCCATTAACAAATAATAAAATGGAATATAACAAATATATGTGTCCAGGGATTTACAAAAAATCATTCCCCACTGCCATAAGCAGGATGCACGACCAACCGCTGTGTTTATTTCATCAGATCAAGGGGAAGGGACATTTTGGCCCCGTACCATTTAGGAACATTTACCCAGTAGTTCCCTGTTGTTGTCGGAGTACAAATGATGTTTGTTTTGTATAGCTTGAGGAGCATTATTAGCAAATTATGCCTTAAAAGATGGAGTGTGCTTTGGGTTTTATTAAGTATCACAGGTATGCCAAGATAGGGAAAAAGTTGTAGCCGTCAGCAGAAGGAAATTAAACTTGTAATTTAAACGCATAAGGAAAAGATAAGAAGAAATAAACACACTCCAGGCAGTTTAGTTAAGTTTAGAAGGCATTTATTTTGAGGGCATGCTAAAGTGTTTTTGGCCTCGCTCCATTGTCAGGATAGGTAACAAAATCACCCGACACTGAAACAACTGTCTGTCAGTGTCTCTTTACACACAATGACAGATTGTGTAGGTGTTGAACAAATGATCTTGGAATACCAAGCAATTTATCATTAGCAGCTAGCAATGGCTTAAATTGGATTGGCTGAAAACACTTTTTCATATGAATTTTTTTTGCAGAATTTTGACTGATATCGCTGATTTATTTTCTCTTTGTTCTCTTTGTGTTGTGTGCCATGGATCACTGGGTTTGTAGTATACTTTCAGTGGTATGTGATTTCTATATATAAGTGAATATGGAGCATTAAAGGGATAGTTCATCCAAGAATGAAAATTCTGACCTTTGTTTCATCTTCAGAAAACAAATTAAAGGAGTAGTTCACTTCCAGAACAAAAATTTGAAGATAATGTACTTACCCCCTGAGATGTTCAAGTCTCTGAAATTGTTTTTTTGAGGAAAATATTTCAGGATTCCTGCGTTTTTTTTTTTTTTGTTTTTTTTTCGGTTGAAGACAGTAAGGGTATGTCGAAAAACTCCCATCTCATTTTCTCGTCCAACTTCAAAATCGTCCTGAAACGCTGCAGAAGTACCAACCCAGTGTTTACAAAGTGAACATGCAAAGAAGATCAAACGCTCTTTACAAAAAAAGGTAAAACGGCGATGTAGGGTGATTTTGAAGGTGGAGGACAAAATGAGATGGGAGTTTTTCGACATACCCTAACTGTCTTGAACCGGAAAAAAAAGTTCACACAGACCTAGACAAGATAAGCATTTGAGGTTAAAAATTATATCAATTGTAATTTTTTGTAGAAAATAACCGATCGTTTTGCTATAAGACCCTTTTTCCTCAACTGGGATCGTTTAGAGCCCTTTAAAGCTGCATTGAAACTGCATTTTGGAAGTTCAAATTCAGGGGCACCATAGAAGTCCATTATATGGAGAGGAATCCTGAAATGTTTTCCTCGAAAAACATAATTTCTTTACAACTGAAGAAAGAAAGACATTAACTTCTTGGATGGCAATGGAGTGAGTACATTATCTGTAAATTTTTGTTCTGTATTTTTCAAATTTTTGTCCTGAGATATTTCTGATGAAATCCGAGAGCTTTGAACATGCATAGACAGCAGCGCAACTACACTTTTAGAAATGAAGGTACAAAAGCTGTCACTGGCACGGTACCTTTTCAAAAGGTACATGTTTGTACCTAAAGGGTCTGTTTTGGTGTCTTAAAGGTACATATTAATACTTAAAGTCTACATAGTAGAACCTAATAGGTACAAAAGTGTACCTTTTGAAAAGGTGTTTTCTTTACGCACAAATTAAGATTAAAAATTAATAAAATTAAGGTTGAACCACTGATGTCACATTTTGATGACTACTTTAACAATGTCCTTACTACCTTTCTGGGCCTTAAACGTGTCAGTTGTGTTGCTGTTTATGCAGGGCTAGAAAGCTCTTGGATTTCATCAGAAATATCTTAATTTGTGTTTTGAAGATGAACGAAGGTCTGGTTTGGAACAACATGAGGGTGAGTAATTAATAGCAGAATTTTCATTTTGGAGTGAACTAGCCCAGTTTCTCAGCACATGTTGCTCAACAAACATTTACCTGCAAAGTTTTTGCTCTTTGACTTTTATTAATACATGCTCATATAATTTTGCTGTACTGTTTTTTTCACCAGAAGTATCTGTCAAAGGCTCGTGCTCGTATATCTTTACAATTTATGATCTAATTAGAGAACATAATGAATAGTCAATGAGTTGTAACCATCCTTATTGAAATATTTTGATGATTGCGGAGACTAATTGTGGTGGTAATGACTTTAGATCAACGTCATTTGCATATCTCTGTCTGTTGATTTGTCATTTGCATCTTCTTAGCGTTGATGCTCTGTAAATTGGGCTTTGCTTGGAAATGCTCTCTTTTTTTCCTTCACGTTTTTTTTTCTCTCTGAACTACTGATGGAAGTCAAGGTTAAAGTCTTTTTCTAAATGAAATTTTGCGTGAGCAAAACAAGTAAAATAATGGTAATCAGATTTGCCGTAATCTCCTACAATGCATTGGTGTTTGCACTCTGAAAAGCTGAAATGCTTTACAACTAAACCATGTTTAATCTTGCGTCTTATGAACAGTCGTAACCTTTTCTTCATAAAACGAGCGCTCCGTTGGCACACAAACAGAGCCTCTGTAGGCTATTTAGCTGGTTTGCTTATCTCATTGGTCAGTCTGTAATCTCTCCTGTAGCTGTTGGTGATTATCCCCTTCAGTTTTCCAAAACCCATCTAAATATTGGATCTTTATAGGATGATCCACCTTAACCCAGAATCTCGTACATGAATTGTAATTTTTGATCGGCTTGGCATCAAACCTAGGTCAGGAAAGACTTACGTTCGCAAAAGGTGGCCGATATATGAAGGATTGGCCTGAAGTGGCACTGATTAGAGTAGAGCTCACACCACTTCCTGCCTGCTTGTGACCTCAATTCTGAAATGATTTACTGGGCATCCGTCCCACAACTTCTGTAAGAGCATGAAAAATCTGTATGTTTGCTCTTCTCCTGGCAAGGAAACATATTAGTTTGCTTGTCCTACACAGAAGACGAACTAATGCACATTTTGTTTATTTGTATATGTTTCTGCCTGTCATTATCATTCTTAAAGAGATAGTGCACCCAAAAATGAAAATTCTGTCGTTAAGTACTCACCCTCATGTCGTTCCAGACTTGTTAGACCTAAGTTTATGTTTGGAAAACAAATTAAGAAAATGAAATCTGAGAGCTTTCTGACCCTGCATAGACAGCAACGCATCTGACATGTTCAAGGCCCTGAAATTTAGGAAGGACATCGATAAAATAGTCCATGTGTCATCAGTGGTTCAACCATAATGTTGTGAAGCCACGAGAAAACAAAAATGACAGCTTTGTTTAACAATTTCTTGTGCGTTGTTGTGGATGCCAGGGCTCTACGCACTTGTGCTCCTAACTTATAAAAAAAATGTAGAAGGACAGTCAAAATTTTAGGAGCACCTTCTAATCAATAATCAAAAAATCTGATCAAAAATTAGCTTTCCTATTACGAGGTGATATTTGACTCCTTAAAGTGATTTACAGGGAAATTTAGTTTTTACCTTTGTAATGTCACACAACTTTATTAAAAGTATGTCATGTTTTATGTCCAAGTTTTTAAAAATTATATTTTTAAGCTTTTTAAATACGAACAAGAATAAGAGTAAGTTACCAATCAAATGTTAATTTGTACTACAGAGGTGGCACAGAAGAACACAAAAGTGGTTTGTAGGTGTATTTTAATATGTTTAATGAGGCTCAGAGGTGGCAAGTGCAGTCAAATTCTTAAATTCATGTTGATATTAATGTTTTAAATATAAAATTTTGAATACAGAAATAATACAGGATTTAAATAACTAAAAAGATACTTTAAAAATTAAATTAAATCTGCTAGGTGGCGGCAAGATTTAATGACTGAATCATATCAATCATTTGATTCGTTCGAACGGCTGATTCATTCAGGAATAAAGCAAGTGACTGTTTTTATGAATGGGAAATTGAATCATTGACTCACTAGATTCGTTTAAAAGCACGTTGATTCATAAACGAAACGCCGCTGTGTTTGAATGGAGATGTGCAGCGGCTCAGTTGTGACTTGACGAAATAGAGCAAAATCAAGCAATAGTGTTGTTCGGACAATGTGAGTCACTTAATATTAACTTCTTGTTTATTTAACTGTTGTATTAAATCAATATCTCATTTACAAACTCCATTAAAAAAGCTGTCACTCATCTTAGTCCACCGCGGTCTCACAAAGTTCCATTATAATCAACGAAGCTCTTTACACTGCACAATAAAGCTCTTATTTACAATCTCTCTACACTTTGTTTATGAAAGAATTAGTGAGATATGTCTGTCATTACTCAACGTTGCAAAAACACAGAAACCTTTGAAGCTTCCCTCAGCACAAATACAAATATGTTGATCGGGTCACTCGCACATGGTGCTCCTAAATATTTTTTCATAGTCGCATGCAGTATTTTTCAGTCGCAAATGCTGTAGAGCCCTGAATGCTTATGCAGTTATAGTTGTCGCTTTTGGTATGGCGATTTTAGACTTTAGAGCTGGGTATGTGCTTTCTCTATTATTTTAGAGTCCAGCGATACTTAATATTGCACAAAATGATCTTGAATGAGGACTTTTGCCCCTCCACATGCTTGTATTTTCTATCGTCCTTGAGTTTTTATTCCCATCTGATGTTCTGCAGTGTTTAAGTTGCAGGGAATCTGAATTATTGCATCATGGGGGTCTCACAGGTAGGTTAGACGGGCTTTTGACACTATTTTGGCATTGAGTCCTTTGTGCACCGGTTCAGTAGTTTGTGTCGTGAAAGGTTTTCAATCGCTATTTCTTAATTTTTGTTGTCGTCTTCATATTTCATTTATTTCTTCTATCACTGCGCAATTTAGCCCCGCTCCTCTCTCTTCCCACTCTCTTTGCACTGGTCTAGTTTAATTACAGGATGGCCATGAAAAAACCCTCTATTTTAAAACTGTTTACATTTCCTGTCATTTCATTCCTCTGAGAGGAGGAGAAAGGTTAAAAATGACACAAAGATGAGGCAGGTTGGCTTAGCGCCATTTCTAGGTCCTAAATGCAATTCTTAGCAAAAGTCTGTGATTCATTTTGCACGGTAATGGAAAAATCTATTGATAAAAAAATAAAAAGCACTGAAATTATCATACTTTTTCCCTTCCACACCGACATTTTATTACCTTTCCACGCATCTCGTGCCATTTTGGTAATAGCATGATTTCATATTTACCCAAGCAGATGCTGCCCTGGCCTTTTTTCCCTCTCTCTTTGACTTGTATTGTGTCAGTGACTTCAGGGTTGTATATCTTGCAGATCTTTGTTTTGTCATGCTTAATTGCAACTTTCACACAGAAAACTGCGCCAACATGTGATGCCCGTCCACATCTGTTACTATAATGGAGGTTGCGTGACCTGGACCGAACAGACGTTGTCATGACAATATCTGTGACCTCTTTAGAAAGCGTTGCTCAGTCATCGTCTGTACCATGATAGTTCTGCTTTTTCACAGGCTGCTCTAATGCACCATTAATAAGGCCGCTAGACTGTTCCAATCATTTCAGCTAAAGTTTCTCTATAAAAACATCAGCGCATGTGTTTGACTGGAGGAATGCATTTTTCAATCCCACATCCACACACTTGTCAGAAATGCAGCTGGCATCTGTCAGCAAAGCTTGAGACGGGTCAATACAAGACTTAGAGACGGTTTTAAAATGTCAGACGCCTACGTTGTGTATCTGCTGTTGGGTTTATGTTCTTGTGATAGTACATGCTGTGTTTCAAAACATACTGAATTTTTGTGCTGTCTACTACATACGTAGGTGACATACTAAGAAAACACACTAAATGACGGTAAAACAATCCACAGGCAGCGACAAAGTCTAAGATACAGCGGTGGCCAAAATTATAAGAACACTAGTATTTTCACCAGATAATAATGATTTTAAGTCAGTTATTTTCTACATTTTTTGCTGTGGTGTGTCAGTAGGAAATATGTGACCCTGGACCACAAAACCAGTCTTAAGTAGCATGAGTATATTTGTAGCAGTAGCCAATAATACATTGTATGGGTTAAAATTATCGATTTTTCTTTTATGCCAAAAATCATTAGGATATTAAGTAAAGATCATGTTCCATGAAGATATTTTGTACATTTCCTACTATAAATATATCAAAACTTAATTTTTGATTAGTAATATGCATTGCTAAGAACTTTTTTTAAGAAGATTTTCACAATATTTAGATTTTTTTGTGAAAAAAAACCCAAAAAACATTCAGATGTTCAAATAGTTGTATGTCGGCCAAATTTTGCCCTAACAAACCATGCATCAATGGAAAGCTTATTTATTTAGCTTTCAGATTATGTATAAATCTCACTTTTTTTAAAAAAAAATTGACCCTTATGACTGGTTTTGTTGTCCAGGGTCACATATCAGTTTACATTTCCAAACATTAATTTTGCCATTAAATGTAATAATCCCACCTGCTAATTGTAAGACCTACCTGTAAAGCTACCTGAAAAACTGAAAAGTGCTAAGGATTGTCACACCAAATGTTGATTTAATTTGGTTACTAGAGGTTTATTGCTAAAGAAAGTCTATTTATGACTATTTTTGACAGCATCCTCATTTTATAGCATTTTTACACAAGTGTCTAAAACTTGTAACAGTACTATAGCTTTGCAGGTAGGTTTCTTGAAGCATCTTGGAGACATTGCCACAGTTCTTCTGGATTTAGATGTCTCAGTTTGTTCTGTTTCTTCATGTCTTTCCAGGCAGACTGGATGATGATAAAATCAGATCTCTGTATGGAGCACTGGCTATTGTCAGACTCTTTGCGCAAAAATCTCACTGGATTATTACAATTAATGGCAAAAGGAATGTTTGGAAATGTAAATTGATATTTCCTACTGGCACACCACAGCAAAAGATAGAAATAACTGACTTATAACCATTTTTAGCTGGTGAAAATAATAATGTTCTAATAATTTTGGCCACCACTGTATACATTTTATATAGTAACAGTTTGATTATATACTGTATATACGTTAAATTATGTTGTTTTTGGGGGAAAAAACCCTCCATGCTTACCAAGGTTGCATTTATTTAATAAAAAATACAGTAAAACAGTAATATTGTAAAATATCACGATTCAAAATAGTTTTTTAAGAAGTTATTGTAAAAAATATTTATTGATGTGTTGGCAAACCTGATACTTTATATACTTAGAAATCATTCTAACATGCGAACTTGGTGCCCAAGATGCGTTTCTTTTTATCCATGTTTAATATTTTTGATATTAACTGTGATAATTCTTTCTTTGATAAATATAGAAAGTGTAAAAATGGAAGTCTTTTGTAGCAGTGTAAAATTCTTTAGTGTCAGTTCTGATCAATCTAATGTGTCCTTGCTGAATAAAAGTACTAATTTCTTTGGGAAAAACTCTGTCTCTGTGTTTTGTATCGGTAATGTTCTGAAAGGAGGAGGCAAATATTGCTTTAATACATTGATATAAGGCTTTTGCGTAATTTGGAGTGACCACTCATCATGTGGTGCGACCAATAATAGGAATTAGTGTATGAAAATAAAAATAAAATATCTAATTTCTGTGGTTGAAAAATGAATCACTGCTACAGCATGTTTAAGTGAATGGTATTTTTACAACATTTTTAACAGTTTTATGCAGTTTACAGGAAAAATAAGCCTGCTAACTACATTTAAGAAGGGGAACTCTGAAATTCTAAAACTAAAATATGAGATCATTATTTACAAAATAAAACTTTTTACACTTTAATTACTGAGAACATCTAAAAAAATGTTAAGCATTTTAAGAAAATGAATTAATTTGAATATAAATCATGGTCGCACCACATGACATTTTTTAAGGCTTTGGCCAATTCTTAATTTTACTTAATTTAAAATTTTTATATTCTTAAAGGAGAAGTCCTCTTCCAGAACAAAAATTTACAGATAATGTACTCACCCCCTTGTCATCCAAGATGCTCATGTCTTTCTTTCTTCAGTCGTAAAGAAATAGTTTTTTGAGGAAAACATTTCATGATTTTTCGCCATATAATGGTCTGATATGGTGCCCCGAGTTTGAACTTTCAAAATGCAGTTTGAATGTGGCTTCAAACGATCCCAAATGCAGTTGTAAACGATCCCAGCCGAGGAAGAAGGGTCTTGTCTAGCGAAACAATTGGTTATTTTCAATTGAAATACTTTTTAATCTCAAACACTCGTCTTGTCTTGCTCTGCCTGAACTCTGTGTGTTATGGTTCAAGACAGTTAGGGTATGTTGAAAAACTCCAATTGTATTTTCTCCCTTAACTTCAAAAATCATTTCAAAATCATTCTACATTGCTGCAGAAGTACCGACCCAGTCTTTGCAAAGTAAACAAAGCAAAGAAGATCAAACACCCTTAA
>JAHKKF010523437.1:0-12052 GCA_019740295.1 Labeo calbasu | reverse complement strand
AATGTTTTGCGAGATAATGCAAATTTTCTCTGGGGAACTCAGTACTTTTATGAGAGAACGTAAATATTTTGTGAGAGTTTGCAAACTTTCTTGGACGATCACAATACTGTTGCACAAAAACTTAAATGTTTTGCGAGATAATGCAAAGTTTCTCTGAGGGACACGATACATTTGCACTACAACGCAAATGTTTTATGAAGTAAGGCAAAGTTTCTATGAGGAACCCAATACTTTCATAAGGAAAAACACAAATGTTTTGTGAGAGTATGCAAACCTCCTTGGAGGAACACAATAGCAAAAAAAAAACAAAAAAACAAAACACAAATGATTTGCGAGACAATTCAAAGTTTCTCTGGGAAACACAATACTTCTGCAGAAAAATGCAAATGCTTTTTGACGAAAACAATGCTTTAATGAGAACGCAAAAGTTTCTCTGAGAAACAATACTTTCATGAGAAAACGCAAATGTTTTGTGAGACAATGCAAAGTTTCACTGGGGAACACAATACTTTAACAAGAGAACACAAATATTTTGTGAGAGTATGCAAACTTTCTTGGAGGATCACTATACTTTTGAACAAATATGCATGTTTTGGAAGATAATGCAAAGTTTCTCTGGTGAACACAGTACTTTTGCATTGAAACACAAATGTTTAGGCAGAAAATGCAATGTTTCTCAAAGGAACAAAGTACTTTTGCCAGAGAATGCAAGTGTTTTATGAGAGTACACTAATCAGTTTTGTGAGAGAATGCAAAGTTTCTCTGGGGAACACAATACTTTAGCACTAGAACGCAAATGTTTGGCGAAGTACGCAAACTTTCTTGGGAGAATGCAATAATTTTGCACTAGAACTCAAATGTTTTGCAAAATAATGCAAAGTTTCTTTGAGGATCACAATACTTTTGCACCAGAATGCCAATGTTTTGCCAGAGAATGTAAATGTTTTGCGTAGGAGAACGCACATTTTTTGTGAGAGTACTTTCACAACAGAACATACGCGAGATACGCAAAATTTCTTGGGATAACGCATTATTTTTGCCAGAGAACGCAAATGATAATTGCGAGATAATACAAAGTTTCTTTTGGGGACACAATACTTTTGCACTATAACGCAAAATGTTTTGTGAGAGTACACAAGATTTCTTGAGGAAATGCGATGCTGTTGCACTAGAATCCACATGTTTTGCTTAATAATGCAGAGTTTCTCTGGGGAACACAATACTTTTGCACCAGAATGACAGTGTTTTGGCAGAGAATGCAAATGTTTTGCGAGACTATGCAAAGTTTCTCTGGGGGATACTATATTTTTGTGAGAGAATGCAACTATTTTGTGAGAGTATACAAACTTTCTTGTGGGAATGCAAAACTTTTGCACTAGAACTTAAAAGTTTTGAGAGAAAATGCAAATGTTTGTGAGACAATTCAAGGTTTCTCTGAGGAACACAATACCTTCACAAGAAAATGCAAATGATTTGTGAGATAATCCAAAGTTTCTTTGGGTAACACTACTTTTGGACTAGAATGCAAATGCTTTGTGATATAATAAAAATAATTTGTGCGATAATGTAAAGTTTCTCTGAGGATCACAGTACTTTCACAGGAGAACGCAAATGTTTTGTGAGATAATGCAGATCTTCTTTTGGTAACTTGGTACTTTTGCACTAGAATGCAAATATTTTGCAAGATAACTGAAATGTTTTGCGAAATAATGCAAAGATTCTCTGAGAAACACAACACTTTCACAACAAAAAGCAAATGTTTTGCAAAAGTATGCAAACTTTCTTGGGAGAATGCATTAATTTTGCACTAGAACGCAAATGATTTGCGAGATAATGCGAAGTTTCTTTGGGTAACAGTACTTTCGGATTAGATATAAAATCTTTTGTGTTATAGTGCAAATAATTTGTGCAATAATGCAAAGTTTCTCTGAAAAACAATACTTTTGCACTAGAATGCAAATGTTTTGCCAGAAAACGCAAATGTTTTGTGAAAGAAAGCAACCTTTCGTAGGGGGACCGCAATACTTTTGCCAGATGCCGCAAATGATTTGCGAGATAATGCAAAGTTTCTATGTGGAACACAATACGTTTGCCAGAGAGCAAAAAGTTTCCTTGGAAAGCGGAAAAGCATTGAAATATATATATCTTTAGCTGCTTTTATTATAGTGTTTATGAAGTGTTCATTTATGTAAGTACCAAAAAAGCAGTAATACCTTATAAAGAAAATTGCTAAATACTTCCTGTACGTCCTACTTGCTGTGAAGTTGTCTTAAGTTGTCTTGTGGGAACATACAAGCTACGTCTTTCATTGCGGTGTTGTGTTTGGGACATGCATTGTGTTGTGGCATCAACACGTACAAACTTTAGTGGAAACATGAGTGCAGATTTTGCCCCCCAAATCCCGTTTCTAGTTTTCTTGGTTAACATGAGGACTCTCCTTAAGTGTAGGCAGAAGTACAGATTGTTGGTTGAGATTTGCTGGAGGGTCCTCTTCAACAAGAAGGCCTTTTCTGTCTCTGGTGTAAGTCTATTCAGGGTGTCCTAATCCTGTTAACAAGATCCCTGACTGTGGGTGTCTGGGAAGTTGGATCAATATCAAATTCTCTCTTTTCACTGTTCTGTTCAGGCAAGTGATAGGCCAGCTTAAGAGGGTCTGGCAGGAGAATATGTCGCTCCGTGACTTTGCTGTACCAACAGAGATTCAAACGGCTTTTCGCGCTGCCAAAATTACTATTTTACAAGCTAGAGATTTAGAAATGAGCTTTGGATCCTTTGTTGAGAAATTCAGATTTTTTGTTTGGGGTGTTTGGAGGAATCATGTAGTACTATTGTTAGGATTAAGAATTTCAACAAATCTCTTGAAAAGGGGTAAAAATTCAGCATATTATTTGTTTGTGTTTCAAGCAAGAATGATACCTCAAATCGTGGTTTGTTAGGAGAGGTGTGCTGTTAGTTCTGACATGAAACTGTCACAAATCTTTTGCTATGCCTTTGATTACGCACAGACGAGTACCCAGAAGCTACAACGATTTAGCATATCACATTAAAGAGTGCCAAATCAGTATTTATTGCTTGAATTTCCTAATGAAATGGGCAGAATTTAAAAATCTAATACTTTGTTTTATATCAAAAGTAACACAAATTATCATGCTGCAACATGAGGTGATGGTCGTGGCACAACAATAGGCCTCAGGATCTCGTCACGGTATCTCTGATTCATCAATCAGTTCTCCATAATATACACCTGCCYATACCATAACCCCACTGCCACCATGGGCCACTCAATCCACAACGTTGACATCAGCAAACCGCTCACCCACACGACGCCATACACGCTGTCTGCCATCTGCCCTGTACAGTGAAAACCGGGATTCATTTGTAAAGAGAACACCTCTCCAAAGTGCCAGACGCCATCGAATGTGAGCATTTGCCCACTCGAGTTGGTTACAACGACGAACTGCAGTCAGGTCAAGACCCCAATGAGGACGACGAGCATGCAGATGAGCTTCCCTGAGATGCTTTCTGACAGTTTGTGCAGAAATTCTTTGGTTATGCAAACCGATTGTGGCAGCAGCTGTCCGGGTGGCGGATGGAGGTGAAGATGCTGGATGTGAAGGTCCTGAGCTAGTGTGGTTACACGTGGTCATGCGGTTGTGAGGCCGGTTGGATGTATTGCCAAATTCTCTGAAACACCTTTGGAGACGGCTTATGGTAAAGAAATGAACATTAAATTCACGGGCAACAGCAGTCTTAAACATTCCTGCAGTCAGCGTGCCAATTGCACGCTCCCTCAAAACTTGCCACATTTGTGGCATTGTGTGGTGTGATAAAACTGCACATTTTAGAGTGGCCTTTTATTGTGTCCAGCCTAAGGCACACCTGTGCAATAATCATACTGTCTAATCAGCATCTTGATATGCCACACCTGTGAGGTGGATGGATTATCTCGGCAAAGGAGAAGTGCTCACTAACACAGATTTAGACAGATTTCAGATTTGTGAACAATATTTGAAAGAAATAGGCCTGTTGTGTACATAGAAAAAGTCTTAGATAACGGGGGCTAAAACAAAAGTGTTGCATTTATAATTTTGGTCAGTGTGTGTGTTTATAAGAATACATTTTTCTTAATTTTATTCAATGCTTTAAATCAAATTAACGGTAGCGGGTATCGTCAGTGGTCTCAATTAGCAGGGTCCACGCTCAGGTGAACAATGGTCCTCCTCATCGGACATGAAATATGCTCTCAATTAATCACAGGGGTCCGTAACCTGATCCGGGGTATTTTCTCATCTTTGCCTCAACTGCTGGGGCTGGATAATCCAAAGGCCTTGATGTATCATTGCCCTGTTGGATGTCTGCTGACTAATGTACCAGTAAATGATAAAATAAGTAAGAGGGGGTGGTACAAGTCAAGTGGAACTTAATTACCTCTGACAAGAGTTTTCGAGGGAGAAAAAAAAGGATACCAGATCTCACACGTGGGGATTGTGTGACAGCAACGACCAGCGGTCTAAAAGTAAAGGTAATGTATACCACATGAACGTAAACTATTATTTATAACCAAGCACATGATGAATCGCACAATACTGGAAATCGAATTATTTCTTTTCCGATCTATACCACCCAGCAATCCGCCTCCAGAAAAACATGTTTGCGAGGCAAAAAGTCAGTCTCCAGGGCCTTCGATATAGCAAGCGTCCCATGTTTCTCCTGGGGGTCCGAGCGCTGTGTGCATCTGGAAGAGATATTTGGCTGAAGCTTGGCCCAGAAGGCTTTCACAATGTGCCTTCCCGTCTCTGAAACACATCAGAGTTGAGATACATGTCAGGAAGACGAAATGCAGCGTTATTGTCGCAGAGGAGCAAGAAGGTTTGTTGAACGAAATTGCACGAAACAATTAAACCGAGTTGATGAATAACAAACATAAAACACATTGCTTATTTAGGCTCTCTGCATTTCATTAGAAACATTCAACACCCTCCTTCCAGTTAACATGTAATAAAACTCAATAAAACAATTCTGGATAGCCGAGATGTTTATTCAACGCGCCCTCGATGAACTCTTGCACTTTGACTGCTAATCTCGAATCGCTCTAGATGTTCACACAGGAGCTTTTGGCCGTGCTAATTGTTTTGCTTATTTTTATCTGTCTTCCCATTTTCCTTTCAGCACCGAGCAGAGGAGCAGCCAACGAGAAGCAGGTCCAACAACATGCCTCTCAGCACGAGCAGGAAGTCTAATTTTCACATCTGCTCAAGTGAGAGGCTTAAATCAACAATCACTTAAGATAACAAGACTGTATAAATTACAATGGCAATGAATTTAACTAGCAAAGCTCTTAAACACCCAATATTGTGGGCGTTTGAAGGTCCCTGCTGGGTTGAGCAACTGCGGTGAGTAACCGGTGACTCAAAGCAGTGGCAGAAGTTCAGCACGGAAAGCTTAAACGACGCTGCCATGTTTCGAATTCCTGGCAGCTAGTGTTGATGGGACATCCTAGACGATCTATGAACATTGCACACTTTGTTCTGCTATTATCCGTATTGATGGCCAGGAAATTAGGTAATGAGAAAATACTATGTTTTGTTATTTCCACGAAAAGCATCATAATGAATGACCCAGTGACTTACAAAGGGAAAAATCTCACACAGATATGTTGAGTTTCTTATGCTTACGAAGACTGTATTTGTATAAAAAAAAAGGAAAAACTGTAAAATTGTTAAATATTTTTACAGTTTAAAATAAAAGTTTTCTATTTGAATATTTTTTAAAATGTAATTTATTCCTGTGATGCAAAGCTGAATTTTCAGCAACATCACTCCAGTCTTCAGTGTCACGATTTTTCAGAAATCATTCTAATATGCTGCTTTGCTGCTCAAGAAACATATCGTATTATTTTTATTGTTGAAAACAGTTGTTCTGCTTATTATTTTTGTTTAGGACTCTTTAATACATAGAAAGTACAAAAGAATAGCATTTATTTGACGTCTTTTGTGACATAATAAATGTCTTTACTGTCATTGTTGCTTAATTTAATGCATCCTTGTTTAATAAAAGAATTCATTTCTTTCCAAAAACATTCAATCTGACCTCACCTCATGTACCTTTCCTAAACAGGTTGCTTTACAAAAAAAGCTAAGTAAAATAAAATCTTGTGAAAGTGTGGTGCTAAATGGTGTTTAGAGACAGTATTTTGCGGATGAATGTTTGTAAGTCTGTTACAAAGGCATTGACATCTAGTGTCACTGATGCAGGAAGTAAATGTCGTTGGTTCATTTGTTAGATTATTAATGGAATGATTATTTGTTCTCTCCCAGAGGACTGTTTTATTTTTAATACTGTATGACTGGGACCGTTTGCCTAGAGTGGCATCTGCTGGGAAAATATGGATGTGTATTGTTCTTCAAAACCGTTATTATAAATGTAATAGTTCAAAATGAAATTCATCTCAGTAAGTACCACTACACTTCCCTGCTGTTACTCTAAAACTTCATCTGACTGATTATATGCAGTTTAAACTTTATATTCATGTACTCAGTGTAAGTATAATGTATTAAAATTTACCACACCAACCAGGGTTGACATTAATAATCACTTCATTTTAGTTATAAATATCGATTAAATGTCAGTCCATACACAAAGCTGTCTTATGACTTCAGAAGATTTAAATTGGACTACTTGTATGATACTAACAAAGTGTGCGTTTTGTCATTTTTGATGCTCGGCGGTCAGTGGTCACCATTTAAATTGTATGGAAAAGAGCAGCGTGAACATTCTGCCCAACATCTTCTTTTGTGTTCGATGGCAAACAGAAAGTCAAAGGTGTTTGGACTGAAATGAAGGTGAGTAAATGATTTAATTTTGTTTCTTAATAAAAGGAGGATCCCATTAAGGGTAATATCAAGTTTGTAGCTGGTTTAGGCAGGTCAAGTCAAATTTCATTATGTACAATATTGATTGTTTTATACAATATAGATTGTTTCAACACAGCTTCAAAATAACTGTTAATATTGTAAAATTAATCAGTTACTAAACAAATTCAATTTTAGCTGTAAAGCAGCCCTACAGAAGATAACCATGTCATTATTCAGCTCACTTTAGTTGAGAGTGGATTCGAATCAGTTCAATAACTGTGCAAAGTTAACTATGAAATATTCAATTTAGCTATGAAGTGCAACCAGATGTCCTTATATTACTGCAAAGTATATCAATTAACATGTTTAGTTGAGCTATAAGCAGTTCTACAGATGCAATAGTGACACATTTTCAACAGTTTTCATATGCACATGTAATATATGTACATGTATTGAATTTCCATATATGAAATATATTGTCAAATAAAGTAAAAACAAATGAGAACCATTAGAAACTGAAACAGAACATTTTTATACGTTATACATTATCTATCTATTTATATCTATTTACCTTTTATATTATATTATATTGCTTATTGGTAAATTTAAAAGACGTATAATAAAAATCTATTACAAAAACACTGTATATAAACACTTTGTGTATAATTGTGTATTTGTATTAGTATATGTTAGTATACTTTTTGTATGTTAAAAAAAGCTGCATTTATATATAAAATATATACACTAAAAAAAATTTCAGCTTAATATAATTTGTTACCCTGCTGCCTTAAAATTTTTAGTTTAGTCAGCTTGAAATTTTAAGTTATTTAATGTTAATTTAAGTGATAACTGGAATATTTCAGTTGGCTTAACTAAAAAATTTAAGGCAGCGGGGTAACAAATTATTTTAAGTTGAAACAACTTTTTTTTTTTTTCACATTGTATTGTTGATATGATTATACCATATTAAACAATTATTATATAGATTTACGTATGTACAGTTTTTACAGTGGGGATTTTATATATGTAATACATTTTAGATCTTCATCTACCCAGAGATATAGGTAATCTTATAGGTAATATTAATGGCAAAATTACTCTTGATATAGGGCAATATATGTCATATATTACATTTTCATATTTAGTTCAATGTTGATTCACTTTGGTTCAATAGCAAAGTTCCTCAATTATGAAACGAGTTCAGTTCAGCTACAGTGTATAAGCAGCTCTAGAGAAGGCAGTAGTGTTATTAGGGGTTTAGAAATGCCTTCTGAAGTGAATCGATGCGTTTGTGTAAGAAAAATATCCATATTTAAAACTATATAAACCAAAATCTCCAGCTTTACAGTGAATGATGTAGGACATAGCTAGAGATTACCGTTAAGAAAGCTTTATTAACTCCCTGTAGCCATGTGGATGCACTTTATTTTGCTTCAAAATCTCAACACCCATTCACTGCATTTATCAAGCTTGATAGAGCCAGAGCATTTTTAAATATAACTCTGTTTGTATCCATCTGAAAGAAAAAAGTCATATACACCTAGGATGGCTTAACAGTGAGTAAATGATGGGGTAATTTAAATTTTTGGGTGATCTCTTTAAATCATTTCAAATGTTGTTCTCGTGCAGGTGTGTGTTGTGATGTCCAGCGAGTCCTTAAAGTGTCTGTTGTGGGTCCACACTCAGTTTTCCATGTGGAATTTCCTCTCTCTTGTTCTGTGACGGCACCCTCGGGCACTATCTCTTCTCAGGGTCGAGAGAGCATTAGGGCGCAGGACCTCGCTTATGTTTTGACTGGGTATCGATCTTAATGGTCTCCCTGTCTAGATGACTTGTTAAAAGTAAACGACCGTGCAGGGCTTCACTGCAGCACTGCGGTCGCCCTCCAGACTGCTGTCCTGGGGATCATGCTTACACCACAGACCGTTTTTTTCCAACTATTATAGCTGAAAACTGTGAGGAGCTCCTTCCGCTTGTTAGCATTCTGGAATGTGGCGAAATGCGCAAAAAACACGGTTTGCGGCAAGCATTCTTGGTCAGACGCTCATTTCAGGACTTTTTTTCCTGACATGGCACCCACATGATTAGCACGGGATCGGAAAGCATAATGAGTTGCGAGACATCTGGGAAAGAGCGTACAGAGACGATTCCGAGAGCCAAACCACTGTTGTTGTTTTTATTGTCGTCTACGGGACTGACTACATTTATTTGAATAGCTAGGCCAGAAATATACTTACGCAAGGGGTAAACTTTGACGGTTTTTTGACTTCAGCTGTTCTGTCGAGTAAATAAAGTAATATGCCAAGTTATATTTCAGGATGCCTGCTATTAAATGAAATTATAGAGCCATATAAATATGGCATTTGTTTGAATTAAAAAAATAAAATTATGAGAATTAAATGAAATAAAACACATTCCAGTGCCCCAATCTTAAATGAAAGCTTTGTCAAAAAATGGGTAAATTTAATTGTCTGGGAATATGTGAAAAATATATAATTTTAATAGCATTTTTCTATAAAATATGACAATACACTACCATTCAAAAATGTAGAATTTTGTTACTATGCTTTTGAAAATAATGTAATACTTGTATTTAGCAAGGATGCATTACATTGATCAAAAGTGACAGTAAAGATATATGAAGAGTTTATTTGCAAAAACAAACAAAAACTCTTTTTTTTTTTTAATTTTCAAAAATCATTTTTTATTTATTTTTTTTAAATCATGTTTTTATTGTTTTTATTGTGTTATTGTGTTTTTAGTTATTTCCTACCTGACCAAACTGCAGTTTGACTGAGATTAATTGGAATGCACAATGAAAAAACATGATTTTTGAAATATAAAAAAATATGTATTTATTGTATCATGGTTTCCACAAAAATATTAAGTTTTACATAATAATAATATAATAATCATAATAATTAATTACTGAAGAATCATGTGACACTAGTGAAGTAATTCAACCTTGCATCACAGAAATAAATTATATTTTAAAATATATTCAAATAAAAAACTATTATTTTAAACTGTAAGAATATTTCACAATATTACTATTTTTTACTGAATTTTTGATCAAATAAATGCAGCCTTGATGAGCATAAGAGAGTAATTGAAAAATCTTATTGACCCCAATCATCTGAACAGTATCATAAATTGCCTTATTTTTTCTTTGATTTCAATTTTTTAATTTAATTTAATTTAACTTTTTATAGTTTTTATTACATTTTATTTTAGTTACGTTTATTTTAGTAAATCAAGTTTAACTAAACGGAAATGAGAAATTTTGTTTTGGCAACTAGCTGAAAAAAAAAAGATTATTATTATTATTTTAGTTATTGTCAATAACCCTAGTGAATTCCGGGGGCAATGTATTGCAAATCGGCACTCAAAGTGGGCGACAGAGTTCAAATGTATCTAATAAAAAACAAGATATGCTATTATTTAGGATGCTAGTTTCTCTTCAAACAGAAAACTAAGTGTAGAAGAAGACAATTTGCGCCAATGACAGCGCCCCTTGTGGCAAGACTAGGAATGCAGTGCGTACAATCGAGTTTCGTAGCTAGAAGCATTGTGTGTTTATAAACGTGCCTGCGAGTATGTTTACAGATATGTTTCTTTGGGGCAACAGAATGTATAGTTTTCGGGTGGGCCTGCCAACTCGAAACATGTCTTGCATGTCACTTTGAAACCCAATGAGTCTAATGCATTTCAACCGAACAGGATAACATGGCAGCTCTCGCTCCAGGTGCAGTTTCTTTGCTTCGCTACGTTCCCTCATGACGCTTCTGTCGCCACCAGAGACGTCGCCACCCAGGACGCTGAAACATCCCCAGGCGACGACTTCGAGAGCCTGTTTGTGGTGCCTTCGCCAGCTTCCCTTCTGCTCTTTTGAGCTCCATTCAGCAATGGCGTCTCATTCTATCACACCTCCGCAGGATCTCCAGTGAGCTGATGTGTGTTTTGGGCCTGCAGGCGGTTGGTGAAACATGACTGATTTGTCAAGGGGCATGAGTGATGTCAGGGAGAGAGGAGGGACATATTTCCACCCGGCAGGTCAAGGGTCAGCGTGAGGTTACACTTGAACAGTGTGGTAAAGCTAAGCAGGGCCTGGGGCTTCAGCCTTTCAGAGAGTCGGAGTCACATCCCTGTTTAGACAACAGTGTGAGGAGCTGCTTCAGTTTGAACTGTCTGCCGCTGTGTTTGCATGCTAAAGACTGGCAATTGAACAAGTCGAGGTGCAAAAAGGTTTCTTTTATGCATTAATATGTCACTGCTTTAGAGGAATAGTTCACCCAAAAATGATGTTTCTCTGATGTTGTGCCAAACCCGTATGACTTTCTTTCTTCTGTGCATTTATATTAATAATAGTGCATGTAAAGCTCCAAAAAAGCAACCAAGAAATAACTATAGTTAAAGTGTGTGCTTACATATATCTGAAGTCTGAAGTGTTAACTTTCTGTGAGGAAAATCCAAAATGTAAGGTTTTATTTGCTGATTTGATATCAAAACACTGTGACTGCATTTTAGCATGTAAAATAATAATAATAGTAATAATAATAAGATTACAGGAATACAGTTATGATATTTTGAGAATAAAGTCAAAATGACGAGAATGAATTCATAGCAATTTGAGAAATAAGACTCAAGTCAAAATATTTTGAGAATAAAGTATAAAATTCAGAGAATGAAATTGTAGCAATTACGAGACTAAAATATATATATTGCACATACATACGTTATTCTCAAAATTGTGGAAGCCCTTTTTCACTACTGAATAGAAAAAAAGGGTAATTGTGACTTTTTATCTCACAATTCTGACTTTATTTTTCAAAATTGCGACTATTTTTAAGAAAAGCGAACTTATATCTTGCAATTACGACTTTATAACTCACAATTGCGAGTTTATATCATGATATAAACTTGCAATACTGATAAATAAAGATGCAGTTCTAAGAAATAAAGTCAGAATTGTGAGATATAAACACAATCGTGACTTTTTTTTGCAATTGTTATGCAATTGCTATTAAGTCAGAATTGCAAGATATAAATTCGCAATTCTGAGAAATAAAGTCAGAAATATCAGATATAAACTGATAATTGACTTTTTTGCAATTATTGCACAATTGCTATTATTAAGTCAGAATTGCGAGATATAAATTCACAAATTCTGAGAAATAAAGATGCAATTCTGAAAAATA
>JAHKKF010523435.1:0-11501 GCA_019740295.1 Labeo calbasu | reverse complement strand
AAGCCGTCTATTTGGGCAGCTCCAGAACAAGTACATTTTTAAATGTAGAATCATAATGCAATAATATATTTATTCAGTTCATTTTTAGCATAATTCAATCAGAGGCCAATTAGGAAACATTTTTTTCTTTAAAATGGAAAACTGGCAGCTTTCATATGAGTCATAGAAAAAGGCCAGGAAGTACAAAACTTGACTGTAAGCTTTTCTAAATGTCTTGCCAGAACAATCCTTCCGACCTCTTTTGTTATTGCGCAGACCCTGTTGAAATCGAGATCTTCCAACCGACCCAACTGTCGATGGCCTCGCGTGGGTCAAGACGGTTTTGTGGGATTGATCAATTAGTTTACATGTGTTTTCCAGGGAAATGATAATTGCTTTTGGTGAGGAGTCGTGCCAGACAGAGAAAAAGGGTCTGGAAAAAGTCTTTCAGCGTTTCGTACAGTATTGATATCAAATGTAAAACTAAAAATAAAAAATTTCTTTGCAGTGCATTGTACATATTCGCTTGACGACTTGAACCCTTCCTTTTCGTTTGCCGACGGCCGTTCGTCGCTGCGAAAGATCTGCAATGCATTAAACAGCTCAATAATCCACTACTGACTGGGAGTATCATGGTGTTTGGTTATAGGAGATTGATATTTATTTTTCCTGCTCATAGATGTGGTGTGCAGGAAGGTAGAGAGAATTACAGAGTAGAGGACGGCTGTAGGTTTGATGGGTAACTGGCAGAGAGCTGCTGGTGCGGATCAGCAGCGAGCGTCTGAAGTCTCCGGCAGTATTAATGTAGCACATTAGATCGTCGCTGCGCCAGCATATGGTTTTTCCACTGCATGTACGTTGCTCGTCTTCCAAACAGGCCAACGCAAACCATAAAAAGGACGATTTCCGAAAGCCGTTAGCGTGTGCACACGTGAATGTTTTTTGTACGCGTGGGATACGTGACAGATGCTGTGTCCCACAATGCACTGTGGTCGCTTTGACCTTCCTTTTCCATTGTGATGAGTGATCCGTAACTAATAATAATTTAATCCGCGCTTTTTGACATTTCGTTATTCGTCTGTCAAACGCAGAGACATTTTGAATTGTTTATTTTTCAGATGCGCCTGTCATGCGTTATACCTTCTGTTTCATTTACAGTACTATTTTTTACATTTTAGGCGGTATTCAGTTCACGGTAGGCTAGTGTGTTTTATATTGGACATCAAGTGGTGACCAACACAGCACACTAGACTTGTATAACTGTACAATAGTGCTGTAATTGTAGAAAATCAGAACAAAAATCAAAAACATGACGCCGATTAATACCGAGAAAATGCTATATTTTAAATATCATATAAAAGATACTGTTTTTATACCACAAAATATACTTAAATATTACATTATATAAAACATTAAATATAAACATTTAATGTATTATATACTAAATTAAATATTATTTACAGTTATTATAAAATATTACTTAAATATACAATTTAATATGCTAATATTACATTAAATATTATATGAAGGTAATAAATACTATATAATACAAAACTTAAATAATATAATACTGTCAAATTGTAGAAAATGAAACTAAAGTTAACACTAATATGACACTGATTAACATAATAATACTATAGTTTATAATAAAATATTACTTAAATCTATATATTTTATAAGTATTGTATAAAATGTATTATAAAAAATAACATTTATAACTGTTGATCATTTAATGTGCCATATTATTTAATATGATATATTAATAGCTTTTTTATAAAAAAGAATAACTAAATAAAAATCGACAACATGACACTAAACACCTGGAACATATTATATTATATTTTCAAATGATTAATCGCGATTAATCACATACAAAATAAAAGTTTGAGTTTGCCTAATATATGTGTGTGTACTGTGTGTAAGTATTATGTATATATAAACACAAACACATTCATGTATATATTTAAGAAATACATTTTTATATAACTTATATAATATATAAATAAAATAATTAATAATAATTACACACAGTAGACACACATTTATTAGGCAAACTTTTATTTTGTATGCGATTAATTGTTTGACAGCCCTAATATTATATTTAATGTAATATAATATTTTAAATGTGATCACGCCCACAAGCTACTTTCGACATACCCTAACTGTCTTGAACCAGAACACACAGAGTTCAGGGAGAGAAAGACAAGACGAGCGTTTGAGATTAAAGGTGAAGTCCATTTCCAAAACAAAGATTCACATATAATGTACTCACCCACTTGTCATCCAAGATGTTCATGTCTTTCTTTCTATAGTCGTAAAGAAATTGTTTTTTGAGGAAAACATTTCAGGTTTTTTCTCACTGATATGGTGCCCCGATTTTGAACTTCCAAAATGCAGTTCCAAAATGTGTTTGTAAACGAATCCAGCTGAGGAAGAAGGGTCTTATCTAGCGAAACGATTGGTAAAAAATACAATTTAAATACTTTTTAATCTCAAATTCTCGTCTTGCCTTTCTCTCCCTGAACTCTGTGTATTCTGGCTTAAGACAGTTAGGGTATGTCGAAAAACTCCAATCGTATTTTCTCCCTCAACTTCAAAAATCATTTCAAAATCATCCTACATTGCTGCAGAAGTACCAACCCAGTCTTTACAAAGTGAACATGCAAAGAAGATCAAACACCCTTAACAAAAAAGGTAAAACAGCGATATAGGACGATTTTGAAGTTGAGGGAGAACGTGAGATGGGAGTTTTTTGACATACCCTAACTGTCATGAACCGGAACAAAAACAGTCCAGACAGAGTAAGACAAGACGAGCAGTCTTGTCTTCCAAAATGCAGTTTAGCTATTTTCATAAAAATAATACAATTTATATACTTTTTAATGTCAAACAGTCGTCTTGTCTTACTCTGCCTGGACTGTTTTTGTTCTGGTTTATGTCAGTTAGGGTATGTCGAAAAATCTCATGTTCTCCCTTAACTTAAACCCTTTTTTGTTAAGGGTGTTTGATCTTTGCATGTTCACTTTGCAAAGACTGTGTCGGTGCTTCTGCAGCGATGTACAATGAATTTGAAATGATTTTTGAAGTTGAGGAAGAAAATACAATCAGAGTTTTTCGACATACGCTAACTGTCTTGAGCCAGAATACACAGAGTTCAGAGAGAGTAAGACAAGACGAGCGTTTAAGATTAAAAAGTATTTAAATTGTATTATTTTAATGAAAATAACCGATCGTTTCGCTAGATAAGACCCTTCTTCCTCGGCTGGGATCATTTGAAGCTGCGTTTAAACTGCATTTTGGAAGTTTAAAATCGGGGCACCATATCAGTCCATTATATGGAGAAAAAACCTGAAATGTTTTCCTCAAAAAACAATTTCTTTACGACTATAGAAAGAAAGACATGAACATCTTGGATGACAAGGGGGTGAGTACATTATCTGTAAACTGTTGTTCTGGAAGTGGACTTTAAGAACACCGGTTCATAGAATTGCAAGTATGAAGTCTTCAAGTCTTAAGGTGTTAAAGCAAGTCCTTTTCCATAGTTTCTCTGACCCGCTGTTGCACTGTCGTCCGGCAGGTTCTGGAGGAGCGGATGAAGCTGGAATGCAAGTGTCACGGCGTGTCGGGCTCCTGCACCACCAAGACCTGCTGGACCACGTTACCCAAGTTCCGCGAGATCGGCTACGTCCTGAAGGACAAGTACAACAAAGCGGTGCACGTGGAGGTGGTGCGCGCCTCGCGCCTGCGCCAGCCCACCTTCCTGAAGGTGAAGAAGACGAACGGCTACCAGAAGCCCTTAGAAACGGACTTGGTGTACATCGAGCGCTCGCCCAACTACTGCGAAGAGGACGCCAAAACGGGCAGCGTGGGCACGCAGGGGCGGCTGTGCAACCGGACGTCGCCGCACACGGACGGTTGCGACCTGATGTGCTGCGGCCGGGGCTACAACACGCACCAGTACACCAAAGTGTGGCAGTGCAACTGTAAATTCCAGTGGTGCTGTTTTGTGAAATGCAACACCTGTAGCGAGAGGACGGAGGTGTTTACCTGCAAATGAATGGGACGGCTCGCCGCGGCGTGGTTTTGCACAGCAGAATGTATATTTGCTTTAACCCAGAGTTAAAATACTAAACTCTATCGGTAGGTACGAGCCCGGAGGTACGTGCACTGACTGGCGCTAAAGGACTGCAGGATACCGGCCGCGCGTGGACTCGGCATCGTCTCAAAACGCCACGGAGGAACTCGTTTAAGGAGCTCAGTGCAAATCGAGGATGTATAAATGCCAACTGGAACCTGGTAGAGTATGTTAGTTATCCAGTCACACTGGATCTGTCTGTTTGAACACTGAAAATAAATTATTATATATTATATGTCATAGTCTCCTAAGGAACCGAAGCGCTAACGGGTAGAAATGTCTTATTTTGTACTAAGTGTAAACCCAGAGAAAGACTTTGTAGAAGCTCGTGACTGAAAACGTCTCATAGAGGGAAGAAAAAACGGCCCCCGCCCCCGTGTTAATGATGTGTTGACTTCCGAAACCACTGTCATTTTTTTATTTTTGGTCAGCTGACGTCATCTTTGCTGTAATCTAGCCGTAGTTCTCAGTAAGGTGTGCGACGGACGTTCGGGCCACTTTTCTTTTTCCCACTTTGCTAAACCGGTCTCTACGATTCAAAGATCCTTCCTCAGTTCATGAAATGTGGAAAGAGTATATTTCTGGATATGTTACAGAGTGCTGCACTGATATTTTTTCTATTCAGATACGATGCAATTAAAAGTAAAATAAATATCAACTTGACTGACATCTGGGATGTTTTTGCAGGGGAAAATAACTCTATCTGGGTTCTGGGTTCACATGTTGTATAATATATTGTATACAGTATAAAAGCGGTTTACAAAAACATTTATTTTTAGCTATATAATATATTTCATGTTTTAAATTAGTATGTAATAATATGCAAAACAGAAATGTTTGTGTATTATATGTATATTTTATATACAATTTTCTAATACATTTTTTTTTGTTAATTTTATATATATATACACACACACACACACATTTTTATAATTAATTATATTTAGATATTTTTTATATATATTATATTATTTATTTAGTATTGAATATGTCATTTATATATATATATATATATATTACAGTAAATATATCAGATTGTATCATTTTTTATTTTTATCTGTATAATTTAATATATTTAATGTATTTTACATTAGTATGTAATAATATGCAAAGTATAAATGTATATTAAATGTATATATTATATGAAATATTGTAATATAATTTTGTGTTAATTATTTATATATATATGTATATAATATACATTTATAGTTATTTATTATATTTTAATTATATAATTATATATTATATTAATTTAGTATTGAATATATATATAGTATAGTTATTGGATTTATATAGTTATTTATTATATTTATATAATTATTTATATATTATATTTATTTATAAATTATATATACATACACATACATATATATATATATATATATATATATATATATATATATNCATACACATACATATATATATATATATATATATATATATATACATTTAGACATTCAGCAGACGCTTTTATCCAAAGCGATTTACAGGACAATGGAAGCAATCAAAATCAACAAAACAATATATTATTTCTATATTATATGTATGTAGTATTGAATATATATATATATTAGGGCTGTCAAATGCATACAAAAAACTGTACTGTGTGTAATTATTATGTATATTTAAATACACACAAATTAATCTATATATTTAAGAGAAATATTTTTTATTTATGTGCAAAAAGTTTTTATTTATATATAATATAAATTCAATACAAATGATAATAAATACATATACATGTAAACATTTCTTAAATATATACATGAATGTGTTTGTATTTATATATACATAATAATTACACAGTTGACACACATATTAGGAAAACTGATTACTTTTATTTTGTATGCGATTAATCGTTTGACAGACTAATATATATATATATATATATATATATANAATGTGTTTGTATTTATATATACATAATAATTACACACAGTTGACACACATATTAGGAAAACTGATTACTTTTATTTTGTATGCGATTAATCGTTTGACAGACTAATATATATATATATATATATATATATATAACACAATATATCAGATTGTATCATTTTATATTTTTATCTATATAATTTAAAATATTTAATGTGTTTTACATTTGTATGTAATATGCAAAATATAAATGTATATTACATGTATATATTTTATACGCATGTAATATATATATATTTATATATGTACACATATATTTAGAGAGATTTATTATGTTTATGTAATTTTTTATATGTATTTAGTAATTTATGTGTGTGCATATATATATATATGTATATATATATATATATATATATAACAAAAATATATAATTATATAACTATATTTTTATCTATATAATTTAATACATTTTATTTTACGTTAGTATTTAATATGTAAAAAGTCTGTATATTCCATGTTATATATTATATACAATATTCTAATATAATTTTGTTTTTTTATTTAGATATTTTTATTTTATGTTTTGTTTGAATCCATTACAATTACAGAGTTTGGAAATCAAATACATCCTCCATATATATATATATATATATAAAATACTAAATAAATATAATACGTAAACATTTATATTAATATAACAAATACATACCAATTTACACATGTATTGTGTATATATATTGTACACATGTATTTAATAGTACTACCAAGTAACAAATTAAATTGCATTGTGATTACAGAGTTTTGGACATCAAATACATCCTTCGTTTTAAAAGACAGATGGATTTACTCTTCCTAACTATGCACACATGGATTAATTGCTTTTTATTTTTTGCATTTACTATAGCGTTGTTTTTTCTTTTTCCTCCCCACTGGTTGATTGCTTTCTAAATGAATTGTTTTTATGCAAAAGTCCATTTGTGAAAAGGTTTCTACTGCGTTTGGTCCCAAACATTGGTGTTTTTAAGTGCACATGACATCAGTATGAATCCCAACTCCAGTTTCCTGTATTTCAGAAGCCTGAAAACCCATTAAACACACATCACCTCTCAACATAATGATCGTTAAGCCCGAAAAGAATAGACTCGTCGCCATTTCCCCATTATAAATGACAAGATGGATTGCGCTGGTGGCTTTTTATGCTTGTTTCCTGGCCGTGTCAGGGACGGCTTTCCACTTCCATGTCTTCGAAGCCCATTTGGGAACGTTGCCTAAAATGAGGCAGTGATATTCGCTGTGACTCATATTTGAGGCCGCGCTTCCAAAAGCCGGAAATTGTGCCCCTATTGCGCAGTTCCAGTCACTCTTAATCTTAATAGGGCATGAGGAGGAAACATACATCATTAGATATCATAGTTAAATCAAGCGAGCAGCTCGCCCATCCAGACTTTCTTTACGTTTTGGAGCAAAACACATGTTTATAATATCTTGTGGTCCGCTCGCTTGATTGTGGCATGTGTGGAGTTATCTTTGGAATTAAAGGGGAAAAAAAACAAGATGGTTTAGGTTGATTCGCTCTTGAACTGCGGTAGATATATTGCTCTTTCGTAGTGCTTCAGTGCGTGGGACTTTGTCTCAGATGTTTCTCCTAAACTTCCCTTAGAAAAATGAAAACGAGTAGAGTTTATGGATTTGATGGGAAATGATTGAGTTCATAATGAGATCTCTGACTTTTGATTGCAGACTTTTGCTGACTGACATTTTGAGATGTTTTCAGAATTGTACAAATATTAAACACAAATTCTATATATTTAAACTAAATTATTAAACAAAAAAATCTAGATATATAAATCAAATCATAATAAAATATGACAAAAAATATTATATATATTCAAATATATGGAATTCATTTTAGAAGTTGTTAAAAATATTTATTTTTAAATGCAGAATTTTAAAGTTTTTAAAAAAGTACAGATATTAAATAAAAATTCATTCTATATATTTAAATTATAATAAAATATTACAAAAAATCTGCTAATATTATATATTATAAGCTATAGAAAATGGGTTTGTCTCCGTTTTTGAAAGTTGTTAAAATATTTATTTTTAAACGTAGAATTTGGGATCTAATTTGACTGACATTTGCAATGTTTTATGTTTTTTTTAGAATTGTAGAAATATTAAACAAAAATTCTACACATTTCAGTTCAGTTATAACAAAATACGACAAAAAAATCTACTAATATTATATTAATTATAAGCTATGTAAAGTGAGTTTGTCTCCATTTTAAAAGTTGTTAAAAATATTTATTTTTTATTGCAAAATTCAAATCTAAGTTGACTGATATTTGGGGTTTTTTTCTGTTTTCAGAATTGTATAAATATTACAAATTGTATATATTTAAATTATAATAAAATATTACAAAAAAAATCTACTAATATTATATATATCATACGCTATATAAAGTGGATTTGTCTCCATTTTAAAAGTTATTAAAATATTTATTTTTAATTGCACAATTTGGGTTCTAATTCGACTGATATTTGGGGTTTTTTTCTGTTTTCAGAATTGTCCAAATATTAAACAAAAATTCTATATATATTTAAATGAAATTAAAACAAAATATGACAAAAAAAATCTACTAATATTATACATATTATAAGCTATGAAAAATGGGTTTGTCTCCATTTTAAAGTTGTTAAAAATATTTATTTTTAATTGCAGAATTTGGGATCTAATTTGACTGACATTTGTGATGTTTTTTGTTTTCAGAAGTGTACAAATATTAAACAAAAATTCTATATATTTAAATGAAATTATAATAAAATATTACAAAAAGCCTATTATTATTATATATATTATAAGCTATGGAAAGTGGGTTTTTCTCTGTTTTAAACATTGTTCAAATGTTTATTTTTAAACATAGAATTTGGGATCTAATTTGACTGACATTTGGGATGTTTTCTGTTTTCAAAAAAGTACAAATATTAAATAAAAATTCATTCTATATGTTGAAATTATAATAAAATATTACCAAAAATCTGCTAATAAGCTGTAGAAAATGGGTTTGTCTTTATTTTTAAACATAGAATTTGGGATCTAATTTGACTGACATTTGCGATGTTTTCTGTTTTCAGAATTGTAGAAATATTAAACAAAATTTCTATACATTTCAATTAAATTATAACAAAATATGACAAAAAAAATCTACTTATATTATATTTATTATAAGCTATGGAAAATGGGTTTGTCTCCATTTTAAAAATTGTTCAAAATATTTATTTTTAATTGCAAAACTTCAGATCTAAGTTGACTGATATTAGGGATTTTTTTTTCTGTTTTCAGAATTGTATAAATATTAAAAAAATTCTATATTTAAATTAAATTATAATAAAATATTTTTTAAAAATCTACTAATATTATATATATATATATATATATTATAAGCTATAGAAAATGGGTTTGTCTCCATTTTTAAAAGTTAGTAAAATATTTATTTTTAAACAGAATTTGGGATCTAATTTGACTGACATCTGTGATGTATTCTGTTTTCAGAATTGTCTAAATATAAAACAAAAATTCTATATATTTAAATTAAATTATATTAAAATATTACAACAAATTTACTAATATTATATATAGTATAAGCTATGGAAAATAGGTTTATCTCCATTTTAGATTTTTTTTTTAAATATTTATTTTTAAATGCAGAATTTTGGATCCAAGTTGACTGACATTTTAAATTATAATAATAATATAAAAACAATACTAAAAAAATCTAACCTAAGTTGACTGACATTTTCTGTTTTCAGAAGTGTACAAATATTAAACAAAAAATCTATATATTTAAATTAAATCATAAAATATGAAAGTATGTGGCAGAATTATAATGATATTATATTATAATAAAATATTACAAAATATCTACTAATATAATACATATATTATAAGCTATGGAAAATAGGTTTGTCTCCTAAAAGTTGTTAAAATATTTATTTTGAAATGCAGAAATTAGGATCCAAGTTGACTGACTTTTGGGATGTTTTCTGTTGTTAGAATTGTACAAATATTAAACAAAAATTATATATATCTAGAGATATATATTATAAGATATGGAAAGTAGTCATGAGATAAACATTTGTGATATTAAATAGATATAATTTGTGATTTTATTTTTTCACTCTCATATATACACAAATTACTAGATTAATCTGGAAAATCTGAATACAATCCACATTTTATGTATATTTGAGATGTTACTGCAGGGGAAAAAAAACAATATCATTAATATATTTTATTATATGGATTTCGTTATTATAATAAAATATTACAAAAATAATAATGTTTGTACTTATAATAATTATATCGTATTATATATAATTATATTTTTATAATTTTTTATAATTTATAATATTAAATGTAATGTTGATTTTATAATTGAATACATTTTTAATATACTTGAGGCAGACAGAGATCTCATGTTTTTCATTTTGCTTTCATAATTCACTCAAATACAGGATTATTTGGAAAATGCTTTTCACTTTTCTCCACACAATTCAAACTAGTTTCCAATGAACGTTGTATTGAATGTATCAAAATAACGATACATTTAAATTCCAAACTTCATTTTAAATACCACGCACACAAGCTGAAACGCTTCCCGTTGTGCGTACGGCAGTATTTTGGAGTTCATTCATGGATCGGTTAAGGGGAAAGCTCTCGGGACCATCGTGCTCTCGGCTGAAAGGCATTACAGACGGGCAGCAAAGCAGAAGTAAGATGTGTTTTGTTAGTTGTCTGAAGCCCTGGGGCCCGGAACCATCTAAGCTCCATCACTATACCCCGGATTGCCCAAAATAAATCCACCTGTTTCTGGCAAACATTTTGTCATTAAAAAATATGAGAGAGAAAAACAGAGTCTGCGGTGTGTGTGCTCTCCTCTAAAGCGCCTTTTGTTCTGGTGTCAAGATCGTTTGTTCAATGCGAGTTCCACTCCGGCGGCTTTATTCACACACAAACGGACAGCACTGCACACGGGTGAGAGAGAGACACTGCCTTTAATAGATCGCTGTTCGTTTTTAACTGCTTAACAGTGCTTAGTGACTAACTAGATCAAAAAAGTTTGGCTTGAGAAAGCCGGACCAGAAAGTTTGAAACATTTTTTTTTAAGTTTAAAATAGTTTAAAATAGTTTTATAAGCTTAAAGTGTGAATGTTTTGAAGGCAATACAGCCTCAGGTAGTTACTAGCATGTTTTTAACATGATTAACAAGTTTCTGGCATCTTGCTAGCATAATTAGCAAGTTGCTAACATGTTTCTAACATGATTAACAGGTTGATAGCATGTTTCTACCGTGATTATCAAGTTTTTTGCTAGCATGTTTTTAGCCTGATTAGCAAGATGTTAGCACGTTTCTAGCACGATTAGCAGGTGCTAACATGTTTCTAGCCTTATAGTATGATTAGCAAGTTGCTAGCATGTTTCTAGCATAATTAGTTAGTTGCTAGCATG
>JAHKKF010523432.1:0-10060 GCA_019740295.1 Labeo calbasu | reverse complement strand
CACACACACACCTTCTCTTCCGCAATTTCTCCTCTACAGTTGAAAATACCCCCATCCCTTGACAGCACCGTTGCCATAGCTACCCACTGTCAGATCGCATTACTCCAACTGCTGCGTTGCCATGGTATCAGGCTTACTGTCCTGGTTGTTAGGGTGCTGGCCATTCCAGGAGCTGCCGTTTCCAAGTGTCGGTGAGTTGGTGTAGTCATGGAGACCGTCATCATGGAGACCGTTGACGGGGTCGTATTGTTCGTTCTCTAGGCGTGTGATCAAACGCTCGTCCACGTCACCCAACTCCCCTCCCATTAGAGAGGGCTCCCCTACCACCATCACATCCTACAGCAAGAGAGAGAGAGAGAGAGAGAGAGAGAGAGTTGACGTAAACAAAGATGCAGGGGGTCGAGTGAGAGAGAGAATGGCGGGGGAGTAGAAAGAGAGAGAAGAACGACAGAAGCAGAATAATTTATGGCTGTTATTTTCCAAAACCTGAACTTGTAATATAGCTAATGCAGGCATACAGTAGAAAATGTGCTAAAAAAGGAATAATTTTACATACATAGAAATACGCAGTCATACACATACACACACACACATGCACACAAACTTGTCTCCAGACGCTAGCTCTTTAGACTTTAATTAGATTTTTTTCAGATAAAGAACACCTAAATAACAACATATGTGCTAATTAAGTGAATTTGCATTGCTAAGTAGCTCGTTAAGACAGCACATGCTGCGTGATAACTGTCTGCATGTGTCACTCACCTACCTAAGCTCCGCCTCCAGCCACCCGCCACCCCTCGTTTCCCCGGCGACACGTTTAGGCTGGGGACCAGAGACGGACAATACTAATTATCATCAAATCAATTACGGCTAATTAGTCTCAATTACAAACAAATTAATCAGAGTAGACAAATGACTACATATTACAAAAATTACTCTAACATTACAAATTACAATCACACTGGAAACTGATTGTTACTTATTATAAACAATAAAACAATAGAATTCAGGTATTGATTTTAAATAGAAGTATTTGAATAAATAATACATTGCATGGAAATATTACAATATGAAAAAGATCTCTGCCTCTCTCTGTCTTTTCCTCTCTATACTGCTTTATGTTATTTCTTTACACACACTCTCTCTCACACACACGCACATATATGTACAGACATCCAGACATTCTCCATATATTACTTATTAGTATATCTCTCCTATATGATCTTTTCAGTGTGGACCACTGCTTCTCTGCAAGTGTGTATGTGACTGCGTCTACGTTCGGAATGGAATACGTGCTTACTATATACTGAATACTGTGCAGTATATATTTAATTTTAGAATTTCCATTTTTTACAATCTACATCTGTGATTTCTTTTTTAATTCAGTGAATGCTGTCCAGTTATCAATTCAAATTAAAGGGACAGTTCACCTAAAAATGAAAATTCTGTCACACACTCAACCATCGTGTCTTTCCAAACCTTTAAGACCTTTGTTCATCTTCAGAACACAAATTAAGATATTTTTGATTATATTTTCGCTGAGAGCTTTCTGACCCTGCGTAGACAGCAGTGCAACTACCATGTTCAAGGCCCAGAAAGGTAGTAAGGACATTGTTAAAATAATCAGTGGTTCAAACGTAATTTTATTAAGCTACGAAAATACTTTTTGTGCGCAAAGTAAACAAAAATAACTTTATTCAACAATTTCTTCTCTTATGTGTCAGTCTTCGACATGCATTCAGAAGAGTACCACAACGTATGCCTGACACAGTGAAGAAATTGTTAAATAAAGTTGTTATTTTTATTTTCTTTGCGCACAAAAAGTAATCTTGTAGCTTCATAACATTACGGTTAAAGGGTTACTCCACCCCAAAATGAAAATTTTGTCATTAATCACTTAATCACATGTATCTATTGAACACAAACAGCGTATGCTGTTTTGTATCAGCTGCGCCACGTGGATATGTTTTCTATATTTAGTTACACTTTGATTTGAACGAAAACAACGTATCCGTTTGGTGCAGCTGACACAGAACAGCATATGCTGTTTGCGTTAAGTAGACACTCTCCAAAATGGTGATGCGGAGAAGACGAATTGTTAAATAAAGTTGTTATTTTCGTTTTCTTTGCGTACAAAAAGTCTTCTCGTAGCTTTGTAAAATTACAGTTGAGCCCCTGATGTCACATGGATTATTTTACCGATCTCCTTGCTACGTTTCTGGACATTGATCATGTTAAATACATTGCTGTCTAAGATAGGGTCAGAATGCATCAAAAATATCTTAATTTGTGTTCCGAAGATGAACAAAGCTTTTACGGGTTTGGAATGACATAAGTGATTAATGACAAAATTTTCATTTTGGCGTGGAGTAACCACTGATGTCACATGGACTATTTTAACGTTGTCCTTACTACCTTTTTGGGCCTTGAATGTGACAGTTGCATTGCTGTCTTTGCAGGGTTAGAAAGCTTTCAGATTTCATCAAAAATATTTTAATTTGTGTTCCAAAGATGAACGTAGGTCTTATGGGTTTGGAATGACATGGGGGTGATTAATTAATGACAGAATTTTCATTTTTGGGTGAACTATCCCTTTAAATCTGTCAGAAGAGTTCAAGATTGCAAATAATATTACTTCATCCATAACACTAAAAATGGCGGGTCAAGATGAACACATTCACAAATGTTGTTAAATTTGGTCCATTTTTTGTGGCATTTAGAAAGTATTTGAATTCTGAGAAAAAAAAGTCAGAATTATAAGAAACAAAATCCAGATTGTGAGATTAAAAAGTCACAATAACCTTTTTTTGTAAGTAATTATTGCGTTTTTAATTATTCAATTATTTATTTTTTCTTTCAGTATATGCTACTTGAATTTATTAGGGGTGTGTTAACATTGACAGCATACTGCCCATAGCATACATACTATATACTGAAGCAATACTAAGAGTAGTACGGTAGTATGGTATATATACATTCCGAACATGGCTTTAGGGTAAATATATGTGTGTATGTGATGTACCTGTGAGGGTAGGCTGAAGTTATTGGCTGGGCTGCGCTTCTTGCTGTTTCCTGTGCTGCTATTGGACGCGCTACCAGCTGAGTTCCTCCTCCTCCGTCTCTTTGTTGCTGGTTTGGCTGGCTCTGCTGTCAATCAAAAGATAAAAGCAGCATAATGCAACATTGTATTCCATGAATTGTATTTTATGTTGTTAAACCAATGAAAACACAGTGAAAATGTTCAAAAATGGGTGGATAGATGGATTAACAGATGGGTGCCAATACACAGCATGATGTGTCTTTTAAAAAACTAAATGAATACTGCAAGTGAAACAAACAAAAGAGGAAAAAACAATGGTCAAGATGATATTCTGATTATATTTTTAGCATTTATAGAGAACAGAACCAATTTGATTCACATTTCCTGAGGGAAATGCCACTGCTTGCACGGCTACAACAGAATAGTTTTCGTTTTATATATAAGGCTTCGAATTTGAGTAAATGAAACGGCTTTGCTGTTGTCATGGCACTGAGTATGTGTCTCATTTTTTTAGTCAGCTGCACGCAGGAATCTTTGCATAGGCTGAATTAGGAATATCATACTAGTATAGCACTCATAAAAGCAGTATGCTTTTTAAATTCAGCCTTGTGCAGTCAAAACATAGCTTTATGCTTAAATATATGCAGGAACTGCAAGATCAGTCACAATTCAGTGTTCAAATGGAAGCAAAAGAGAAGACAAATCACAATATAGTATGCAAATATTACATCATTGCAGTTGGTTATATTTTGAAACATTCTAGATTGATTATTATTATGAGTCTAGAAGAAACCCTAACCAAGGAACTGTAAACAAAAAAAAAAAAAAAAATGGAAGCGCATAGAAGAGCATACATACATTTTTTGGAATTCGAGGGAAATATTTCTGTCTTGAAGTTGGGCGAGGGTCCAACTGAAATGAAAGAAATGAATAACAGTTAAAAGACACCACCGTACAGTCATTCAGAAGCAAACATTAACATTTCCTAAGAACATTTTAGTAATAATAATGAGGATGCAAAACAGTAAAGAGAATTATAAAAAAACAAGAGGAACAATGAAAGAGAGAGTTGCCTGAGAAGAACAATAAGATTATTTTTCAGTCAAAGCGAAGGAATTATTGTCACAGAACAGCAGGAGGTAGTTATTTTTTAAAAAGAACAGTAAAATAGCACATAAATAATAACACAAGGTCAAAGCCTCCATTAATTACCGCAGATCACAAAACCCTTAACAGCCTGCGCTCAGTACTTTGAAATGTTAATAAGGAATATGAAATATGTTTACAATGTACAAACTACTGTAAATTTAATGACACTGTGTAGCTCTTAAGAGGAGAACAACAGAAAGAAATTAAACGCTGGGGGGAAAGACTAAGCTAAACAATGCTGGTGTTTCTATATTAATCTTTCACAACAGACTGTATTTAAAAGAGAAAGAAGGCTAAGAGAAGCCGTGAAATGAGATCTAATGAAGAACGTAGGAGCTAGAGTTATTATAATTAACTAAAACCATAAAAACAGTTCAGTTACTTGAAAGTTTGGTACAAAATAATAACAAAAGTGACAAAACCTCTCAACAAAATGACTGAAAATGTAACTACAATTGCAATAACTGGAAATATGACAAATGAATTCAAAATATGAATAAAAAATATAATACTGTCTCTGTGATATTAAAATAATTCTTGAGGCGTGAGGCTTGTGTGTGTGTACCTGGTATTCCTCACATTGTGGGGATAATAATGCCAGTCATTTTTGATCTTGTGGGGACAAATTTTTGGTCCCCATGAGGAAGACAGCTTATAAATCATACAGAATTACCTACAGAATTTTTTTTTTTTTTTTTAACATCTAACAATGCAGAACGTTTTACGTGAGGGGTAGGTTTAGGGTAAGGGAATAGAGTATACAATTTGTACAGTATAAAAACCATTACGCCTATGGGAAGTCCCCGTAAAACATGGAAACCTGTGTGTGTGTGTGTGTGTGTGAGACCTGGTGGTGTTGTCATCCTCTGCCACTGGTGAAACAGGCAGGTCTTCAGGCAGTCTCTGGGACTCAGTCCATACGTCTTATGCCTAGACATAAGCTCCTGCATCGGCTCTAGAATCACACACAACTACACAGAAACAAAAGAATCTTTTCACTCAGTTGTTTAACACGACCATATCTATGAGAGTGTGGTTGTGTTTATACGTGTGTATACGTGATTGTAACATACTCTGAGGTAGTTCAGCGTGAGGTTGGTAAGTCCCACTCGACTGATGTTTTTGGACAGTTGTTCCAGAGCTCCAGGGTCTTGTGCCTGACAAAGACACACACGCACACACGTACACATGGACACACAAGTCCATTTATTCTCTCTCTTATTTTGTGCTCCATCCAGATAGAGCTCTAATTCATTACAGGATATGTTTCCATAGCAACATCCTGACAGCTTAGCTAAAAGGTTTGGATGCTTTCACCTTGATTGATAAAAAAAGGGCTGAAATGCATTTTGTTGTACCATAACCAACTATTTGTGAATGCATCTGAAAATACCTGAGTTTGCTAACATGCCAAATCCATGGTGAACATAACCCACATACGTACAAATCTATTATTTAGAAAATAGCACATTAGTTTTTCATTACTTGGAATGAAAATACTGTAAAGCTTAAATAGTATTTTAAATGTTACATACGTAAAATTTTAATCCACAGTTTAGGCTTAAAAAAGATATAAACATTATTTCGACGCAGCAATACTGCACTCGTATGAGCAATACATGGCTCATGTGAAGAGAAACTGACTTGTGAGAATAACATTCAACACAGAGTGTCAGAAATAGTAAATGCAGTGTTTTACTCATGTTAACAATTACTGAGAGTATGAGTCACTTAAAAAATTACTCAAAGAGAATGGAACCTAGTTTACATGCAAGGTATTTGACATTTTTAAAAAATGAATTTGACAGACATTTATCCAAAGGAACTTACATTGCACTTAAGACATAAAATTAATCATTAACATACACCCTGGCAATCAATTTTATGACCTTGGCATTTGCTTAGGATCATGTATTTGATTTGTTATTAGAGTTACTACTTTGAATACTGTACACTGCATATTGTCTTCAAAATAGCATGTGAAATGATGTTCAACATGCAACAATAAACATTTCAAATTATTACTATATTTTTGCCAATTTTTTCAAAAATACACTACCAGTCAAAACTTTTGTACGATTTGTAATGTTTTTACAGGTCTCTTCTACTCACCAAGCCTGCCTTTATTTGATCCAAAGTACAGCAAAAAACAGTAAAAATTTGAATTTTTTTACTATTCAAAATTACTGTTTTCTATTTAAATATATATTGTAAAATGTAATTTATTCCTGTAATTTCAATGCTGATTTTTTAGCATCATTACTCCAGTCACATGATCCTTCAGAAATCATTCTAATATTCTGATTTGCTGCTTAAAAAAAAATAAATAAATAAATAAATAAAAAAAAAAAAAATATATATATATATATATATATATATATATATATTAGAGGTGTAACGGTACATAGGTGTCACGGTTCGATACGTACCTCGGTTCGAGGGTGACGGTTCGATACTAATTCTGTACAACAGAAAAAAACAAAAGCAAATCTACTATGCTAGGTTTCTTTTCATTTATTTTAAACAGACAGTAGTACAACTTACAATTTTTTCCACCTACATGTGGAAACACTAAATACTATATCAAATTAATGTCAAATACAGACTATAAACTCTGCAATACATACACTACTATACATACAAGAAATAAATACTTTAAATATATTTAATTGAGTTCACTGATAGACAAGGGGAAAAATGTGCGACACGTAAAGTAGCCTATATTGGCTGAGTTTCAGTTCAGTTTTGTGACAGAAAGGAAACTCAAATGGCAGAAAGCGACATTCTATTTGTTTTTTGTTTTAGTTGATTTTGCTGGAATGAGGAAAGTTAAAGTAATCGCGCCGGCGCACACAAACACAAGACATATCAGTTCCGAATGAGAGAGGTAGGATACAAGAGCACAAAGCTCCATTTCGCAGACAGTTGAGTGCGCAAGCCTTTAAACTAACGTTATACTCCTTTGTCAGTGAGAGACGCGTTCAGAATCCGCACATGATCACTGTCTAGTGGGCTTTCTTTTCAAGTGCGCAACTCCTTGCATTCGCTGTTCTTCTGCTGGCGATTATCAAACAGAGTTGCACTACTGCGGGCGCCCCCTTCTGGATTGAGGGTGAATTGCTTGTATTCGTCGTAAGGCCTCATGCACCGAATCGAGATGCCCGTACCGTGACGGTTCGGTACGAGTACATGTATCGTTACACCCCTAATATATATATATATATATATTAGGGGTGTAACGATACATGCATATTATTATTATTATTATTATTATTATTATTATTATTATTAAGATAGACCAGCATTTACTTGTAATCTAAATATTTTGTAACATTCTAAACATTATATTTTATATTTTAAACATTAAACATTATATTTTATGTAATGAAAAAAAATATATATTCTGACTCCAAGCTTGTGAATGGATAGTGATTAATGTTACAAAATCTTTTTATTTCAGATAAATGCTGATCTTTTGATCTTTCTATTCATCAAATAATTCTGAAAAAAAAATCTACTCAACTGTTTAAATAATGATGATAATAATAATAAAAAAAATGTTTCTTGAACAGCAAATCAGCATATTAGAATGATTTNTTGTGAATGGATAGTGATTAATGTTACAAAATCTTTTTATTTCAGATAAATGCTGATCTTTTGATCTTTCTATTCATCAAATAATTCTGAAAAAAAAAATCTACTCAACTGTTTAAATAATGATGATAATAATAATAAAAAAAATGTTTCTTGAACAGCAAATCAGCATATTAGAATGATTTCTGAAGAATCATGTGACACTGAAGACTACAGTAATGATGCTGAACATTTTGCTTTTTTAATGTAAATTTTGTAAATTACATTTTAAAATATATTTAAATAGAAAGCAGTAAAAATATTTCACAATATTACTGCTTTTGCTGTATTTTGGATCAAATAAATGCAGGTTTGTTGAGAGGCTTTTATATTTCAAAATAAAAATAAAAGTAAATGTATATTTGTATTCCAATTAAGAAAAAAATTGGATTAAAAAAGGTGACAGTAAAAACCTTATATAGTTACAAAAAAAGTGTTTAAAAAATAATAATTATTATTATATAAGAAATTCCCCCTAAAAATTGTCATAGTTTCCAAAAAAAAAAAAAAAAAAATAATAATAATAATACTAAACACTAGTTTTCTTGAGCACTAAATTAGCATATTAGAGTGAATCCTGTGACACTAAACACTGGAGTAATGACTGCTGAAAATTCAGTTTTGCCATCATTAAAATAAATTACAATTTAAATATATTAATATAGAATTATTTTAAATTGTAATAACATTTCACACTATAACTGTTTTCACTGTGTTTTTGATCAAACTATTAAGAAATATTACTGACCCCAAACCTTTGAATGGTAGTCTGGGACAATATGAACTGTGCAAAGATAAATCTCTTAAACAACAGAATGCTACATTTTAATGCAAATGTAATTCTTATAAAGACTCGAATTTGTTAAATTTTAAGTCCAATTTGGTGTAAAACTGTCGTTTTGGAGTGTTAGCAGTCCATTTAAATTTTAGATGTTTTTTTTAATAATCAAGATAGAGTTGTTAATACTGCTCATATTACTTCTGCTTTATTTCCTGCAATAGAAATCAGAGGTCAAATCTAGCACACTGTATTATGGGATACAGTATTTAAAACAGCGTGCTCTGTTTTCAGGCCAGTGTAGAAGGTCATCTAGTTTGCATATCATTGTGTGAGAAATATTAAGGTCTATATTTTTTATTCACATGAAAGGCAATTTGTATATATATTCACATTTGTATATAGTTACAAAAAAAGTGTTTAAAAAATAATAATTATTATTATATAAGAAATTCCCCCTAAAAATTGTCATAGTTTCCAAAAAAAAAAAAATAATAATAATAATAATAATAATACTAAACACTAGTTTTCTTGAGCACTACTCACATTTACAGCCAAGACACTGCGAGGAATGAGTTCACTGTAGTGTGTGATAGTGAAGTGCCATGTTTTAATTCTCATGAGGTCATCAAAGGTAAACACGAGAATTAGACGACCTTCTGTACACACCTAAAAAAAAGAAAGAAAAAGAATCAGGTTTTTTAATACATTTTTAAAACTTTTAAAATTTAATAAGACAGACGTCACACAAAAAAACAATTTATGATTTTGTATCATGAAATCATAACACTGACTTGACCAGTGCACAACATTACTTCTAACTACTTTTTGTTTTTCATTAATTTGAAACAAATCAAATTATACGGTTCTCTCATTAAAGCAGTATTTCCAGCACAAGCAGGATTCTGTGTGGAACTCTGAACCCCAACATTCTGTTGCCGGGGGAACGGAGGGTAGCTGCGAGGTTGGCATAGCAACGGGAGGGATGTAATCCCAGCAGACACGCTCTGATCAATGCCTCCAGTATACACACACACACACACACACACACACACTTGGGAACTGTATCTGTATAACTTAGCTACAACATACAGTCTTCCAAATCGATATTTAATTCACAAATGTTCATTTACTAAAAAGCAAAGTTGGACAAAACTCTCTCTCTCTAATTGACAACTGAACGATTCTGCATCGTAATGGCGCACCATATGAATATTGCATAGGACATTTAGAAAATCACACGTTATGTTGATCCTACTAACACAGCAGCTTTGGGAACAAAGTATTTGTGTCATATGACACAAATTATATAAGCAAGTGCATATACTTGCTCAAAGACAATGTATGAGAGAACTAGCAGACTTTTCATCAAGATCATCTTACAGTTTTAGCGCATAAAGCTATAGAATAAAAAAAAAAAACGTTTTTTGTGGATGAGAGAGAGAGAGAGGCAGAAAAAG
>JAHKKF010523430.1:16248-27491 GCA_019740295.1 Labeo calbasu | reverse complement strand
CAGGTGATGTATAGAACTCAGTTTAAAAAAAAAAAAAAAAAAAGATCCATACCTGTTCTATCTATTTGTGCTCCAGGGTCACATTTTAGTTTCGTTTTCTTCATCTTTTTCTTATTATTATTTAAAAAAAAAAAAAAGTAAACAATAAATTGAGATGAAGCATATTTTAGCATATTTAATTCAGTAATTTGTAAAAATTAGGCAGCATAAATATACAAAATATGTTTTATATTGAATTTCCAGACTGCCTCAGAACAGCAGTTTGTTTCCAAGGCATAAGTGCACGGCTGGTTTGACAAACAACTGGTTTACACCAAGTGAATCTACAACTACAGTGTGGTGGGGAATATATTCAACTTAGAAACTCTCATTGCATCACATCAGAAGCAAGGTTGTTTTATTTCAGCCTGCCTTCAAATTGTGTAATGCAGACAGTTTTGGTGCACTGCATCAGAAGATACAATTTCTTGTAGTGCTGTGTATTCCAGTGAATGCTGCTTGAGTTCAGAGAGGAAGCTGTGAACGATTACACTTCCCAACATGCGAAATGTTGCAGCTAAAAATAACATTGACTTTCAGAAGATGTCTACCTGGCCTCGCTCCAAATGATGAGAACCTGCAACAGCATATGCCTCCCACCACCATATGCTTCTCTTCAAGGAACAGGTCAAAAGATGAAAAATCGTGAAAATAACTACTTTCTTTGTAGAGTGTTTGCTTGCTACATAAGCCAAATGAGGCAAAACTGCATGGTAAATTCACTGAACTTTGTGCCCCATTAGGAGTTTTTTGTACATCATGTTACAGCCTTAAATTGCTGGTCCGTTGGAAAGCCTGGTTCTTTATCTTGATGAAGTTATTTAATAATTCAAAGCAAGTAACCATTTTTCCCCCCTTTTTCAGAAATGTCTGCAAACCGAGCGAGCAATGATGAAAAAGTAGCAAAGCAGCTTTACTGGCCGTCTTCCATTTCCTCTTACTGTGTTTTGAGGTCTGGTCTGGTTTTACTAGTCTTGGCCTTTGACATCATTAACAAGACCCCGTTGGCCTTTGCCCTCACGCAGGGCTTTAGCACAAGCGATTAAGGTGCAAGCACATGGTCGGCTACCATCGTCCTCCTGGTACGCATGGCTGCCCCTGGGAACCATCATGTTGAGGAAGCAGCATTCGCTCTACAACAAAACAGTTTGGTTCCTCTCGAAAAGCCTTAGAAAATAATTAGGAAATGAGACGGAGGGGGGAAAATGATAGGAAAGAATGCAAGATTTGTGCCACTATAAAAGATTAACACTGACGGATGCTAAAACTACTGCAGAGTGTCGTTCAAGCAATTTAATGGCATGGCTGCCAGATGCTCTCTATTGTGCCATGTATTTGTCAGCTGTCTTCGGAATTGCAGGTTCTGAAAATAATCTGTGCTGTGTAAATATATATCTATAAATTTCCAACTTGATTACTTGATTGGATGCTGATTGCAAAATTTACTTGCACAATGTACCAAATGAAGGAACTAACCAAATCACTGAGCTGCTACAGATATGTTCCTCTAATAAGGGCTCTGTTTTTACTGATTATTAAATTATTTTGCATTGCCAATGAATGTTTCATTCAGTGTAGACATTAAAACTCATCAGTCATTTAATTATCCTCATGTCATTATAAAATTGTTTTTTGTTGTTGTTGTTGTTGTTGTTGTAACACAAACAATTACCTACTCCAAGTCTTCTGAAGTCATACAATAGGTCTGGTGAGAAAAAAAAAAAAATAATAATAATCATATTATATATATATATATATATATATAATTGAGTCAGATTGAGAACCAAATCAGTCTTAACCCTAATTAAACAAACAATCAAAAAGAAATGTCAGTTGTACGTCAGTTGGGCGTTCATTATTGCAGTGCATTGTGGGACTACATTAGTGCTCTCAGTAATGTCCACTATAGTTGTACCCCTTAAAAAATGACTTTCCTCTCAAACAGCCCTTTTTGTGGTGGAGTGACCACATTTTTCACCAAAAGACATTTTATTTTATTTTATTTTATTTTATTTTATTTTATTTTATTTTATTTTATTTTATTTTTTATTTTTTATTTTAAAGGTACTGTATAGCTTAACCACNTGGAGTGACCACATTTTTCACCAAAAGACATTTTATTTTATTTTATTTTATTTTATTTTATTTTATTTTATTTTATTTTATTTTATTTTATTTTATTTTATTTTTTATTTTTTATTTTAAAGGTACTGTATAGCTTAACCACGAACAGCCTGCCATATGAATAGTCAGAAAAATCAAACATTTTAGAACAACCTCTTGAACTTTTAGACTTTAAAACAAAAAAAATGAAATATCATGTGGTGCGACCACTGCAGAGTTTTTTTTTTTTTTTCTATTATAGATTATGTCCCAGATTGTTGTTTTTGTGCTTTTATATTCAATTGATAGTTTATATACATGGAATATTTTATTTCAGTATCATTTGGAATAGATTTTTAATTTGGGTTATTTCAGATGGTTGTATTTAATCATTGTACTTTATATGTAAAAAATGCAAAATATTAATTTAGAGCATATAATTTTAGTAGCAAAATAAACATGAATGAACATCAGAACATCTTGTTTCACCCGTGAAAAGATGTCAATACACACCATTCTTTAAGTTCAAGTCCACTGACTTTAATCTACTCTCCTGTCTGGTTTGTTTATCAGACAAAATGGTGTATTTGGCATTATGATTGGTCAGATCGTCTGTTAATCAAACTCCCGGCGAAGGGTCAGTTGAGCAACCAAGATTGGGTGAAGTTCAGAAATAACAAGGGCTAAAGAAATGCCTGCAGTTAATGCTATGTGCTGCACTTTTCTCTTTAAATAAATTTTTAATGATAAAAGGGATTTGCATCATTTGGAGCAACCGCCCATCATGTGGTGTGACCAATAATAGGAATAACTGTATTAAAATAAAAATAAAATATCTAATTTATGTGGTTTAAATATGAATTACTGCTACAGCATGCTTAAGTATATGGTATTTTTAATGCATTTTGTATCAGTTTTATGCAATTTACAGGAAAAGTAAGTATGCTAACTACATTTAAGAAGGCAACTCTGAAATTATAAAACAAAAAATGAGATCATTATTTACAAAAACTCAAAATAAATGCAAATACTTAGTTTCTAAACACTTTAATTACTTTTAATTAATTTTAATATAAATCATGGTTGCACCACATGACAGTTTTTAAGTCTATGGCCAATTAATCGAGATAAAAAACAAACAAACAAACAAACAAACAAAAAACTCTAAAATCACTTAATTTTAAGTTTTAATATGGATTTATGTGTACACAACATTCTTAATGTTTGCGCAGTTACAACATATATTATTATTATTTTTTGTATTTTAAAATTATATATATATATGTATATATTAGGCTTTTATAGCTCATATACTATGATAGAGGAGAATACTTGAGCTCTCTGTCTGTTTTTTTTTTTTTTTTTTTTTTTTAGATGAAATTCTGATAACAGTATAGCAGACTTAAATAAAATGCATATCAATTTTTTGAGTACATGTTGAAGCACAGTGTTATTAGAATTATACTAACAGGCTCTTTACTTGCTAAAAAAAAAGTGTGAACTGTCAAACAGTAGTACATTGTGTGAAACGTTTTTTAGCAAACTTTTGGACATATTACTAATGGCCTTAGAGATTTGTCTAACTATTATGATGCAGTAAGTTTTATAGTCTTAAGGAGACTGGAAATATTGAGCCATGTAGACCAATGTAAAGTTACTTTTATGGTGCTTTTGCATCCTCAGTGCTAAACAATGAGCACAAAATGTCTCCTTTTGTGTTCCAAGGAAAAAAGCCTTAGGAGTTTAGTGTGTTGCTATTTCCGACGGCATCTCCCAGAAACCCTATCAAACAATTTCCATTTTCCTCTACTACAAAGTAGAAGCCCAGAGAATAAACGACCCCGCTCTCTCTCTATTCATCCCCTCACCTAGACCCCCTAAACAGCCATTAACGGCTGCCTATTCAGACTCTCACACCCTCATTAGACTGCCTGATAGGACATCATATCCACTCGGTTCCAACATTCTGCTGTGCAAGGTCTCATCATGGTGATATTTATAATCTCGTGTTCATTTCAAAGTAATGAGATATCTCTAATAGCCTAACTCAGCACATGACTCGGACAGACATACGGCAGTGATGTAATCCCAAGGTGAGTGTACATCTTCCAAAATCATTGTTATGCCTTTGTTTGAGGATAATGCTGATGGTATGGGTGATATAGTCCAGCTGTTTTTAATCAAAAATGAGATTGCTGATTTCCATATCCCATTTAGAAAACTAATGAAGCCCATCTGATCTTCTGAGCCAATGAATACAAATGGTAATTAACATAAATGCGATCAGTTTTTTGAACAGACCATTGAATAACAGAGAGGTATTAGTGAGCTTACTGTACTGAAGAAGAAGATGAAATATACAAGATTTAAGTTTTCCGAACACTGAGGTTTGGCCCAAAACAACAATGATCTCAAGCAGAAGCAGGACTTTGATTTAAATGAAGGTAGACTGAAATAAAGAAAACACATTCAATATACAGTAGCAAGAATCTAGATTAAAGACTTAGCGTCAGGTGGCCTTTATTCTCCTTTTCATACATAATTGCCCATAAAATAGCTGAAAATGTTTGTTTCAATCCGACTGGTGCTGTTTAGAACAACTATTTACTAAGTTCACCAATGTTTTCCAAGTTTGTAGCAAGAAATCTTTATTTACGAGATGCTCAAAGTTTGGTTTTAGGCAGCTAAAAACACGATATCAAATACTTGTACGTTCTGCTTTGTTTTCTGTATATTTATTGTCTCTGAAATAAATACTTTTGGATGAACAAAAAATCCAACTTGATCTCACAAGAAAACATAAATATTTTACGAATTTACAATTTCAGATGAAAATATAGCTGCACGCAGCAATTACCAAGGTTCAAGTGTTTTAAGACATATGAGCAATTATAGACATAGGTGGCGCTGTTCCCAAATTGATGTGATGTGATTAACTAGGGGTGACAAAGGCACACACATAGTTTGATACCAATATGGCAAAGAATTGCAGAAAAACAGCCTTAGATCCATTTTGCATTTTTCATATCTCCTAACCACTAGGTGGCACTGTTACAAAATTGTGCAGGTAACCTCAGGAAATGGTTTTCATAACAAGCTCCAAATTTAGTCTTAGCACATTTAGGCATTGAGGAGATATAGCCTCATGTCCACTTTGGCGAGCTCTTCTTCAAATTCATTTGTGCGTTTTTCAAGAACAGTTGGTTATAGTAAAATGCTTTTAACAACTTTTTGTTAGGACCATCTGAAGATGGTCTGTATCAATTCTGGAGAAAATCTGACAAACTGTCTAGGATGAGTTAAAAAAAGTAGCTATTTTACATAATGTAAAAAGTTTAACAAACGGTTTAATTGACAACAGTGGTTCTAGAGGCAAAGTTGTCAGAATGAGGAGATCTAACATGTAATATGAATATTGTGTGTATGCGTGAAACACTGGCTCATAGATATGAGGCATAAAACATGATAGTGCCACCTAGTGGTTGATTTCTTTCCAATTTCTCACAGACCTCTAGAGCCATGAGTCAAACAGGCCCATCAAGTTTCATTCTGATCGGCCTCTGTTAACCTCATCTAATAGACCATTTCATCAGATATAAACAACACTGGTCCAGAAGCACTTCCTGTTTTTTTGTTTTTTATTTTTTATTTTTTATTTTATTTCACATATACAAATACATCTTAAAGGTGCTAATGTAACATTGTCATCCAGTCAAATGTTTTGTTGGTTATATTTTTTTGTGATGTTTGTGTAAAGTTAAAAAAAAAGAAACAGGAAGTGTATCAGGACCAGTATGTTTACATCTGATGAAATGGTCTATAGGTGCTCAAAGTTGATTGGTTGATGGCGGCCATGTTTTTCAAGATACACTAGTGTCCTCATAGATACTAGTGGCACCATGGGCAATGACTCTGCATGATAAAGTTTGAGTTAATCAGACTATCATGTGCGTAGTTACAACCATTTTCATGTTTTTTTTCTGTTATAGCGCCACCAAGTGGTCAAACTCCCCATCTTGGTTTTGACAACTTTTACTAATCAGACTCCTGACATCTTTTCTGCACTGATATGGTTCTGATTGAGCGCAAAACCTAGGACTAGTTAGAAAAAGTAGGTTTTGCAAAAAAATCTAAATGGTGAAAACATTTTCATGACGGAAATGTGTGGGGCGTAAGCAGGTTGTGCAATTGCACAGAAATTCTGATCACAGAGTATAGAGACATCTTAGTGAATTGTATAACTGTTCTTTTCTCCACTCATCTGTAACTGTGATGTAATCTCAGACAAAAGTCTAGCACTAAATGGCACATAAAAACAAAAACAATTGTATTTGGTCACTTTACCCTGATGAAAAAAACAGCATATGCTGGTTAGGTATGTTTTAAAGCATGGCTGCTGGTTTGAGCTGGTCCTTAGCTGATCATGAGCTGGTTTAAGTACGTTCTTAGTTGGTCATGTGCTGGTCCCCTTACCAAAAAGTAGTATACTTCAAGTTTATTTTATTAAGTATACTTAAGTAAAGTTCAGTAAGTAAAGTATATTTTTAAGTATATTTTATGTAGTAAGTATACAAATATCAGTGTACTAGACTACCTTGGGACTAAATTGGCCCACTTTCTAGTATATAAAAGGATACTTTTAAGTGTACTTCAAGTATAACAGTAGTGAACTTTGAGTACACAACTAGTTTACATCTAAGTTTTTAGTTTGTATTGCAACTACACTAAAAGTGAACTTATAGGTATACTGATAGTTTACTAATTAAATACTTGTAGCATTTTTAGTACACTTTGAAGTATAGTCTCAGTAAACTACTAGCTTAGTAAAATCATAAATAAAACAAACAAATAAATAAATAAATATTTTGAACAAAACACTGAAAAAGACTGAACTAGACTTAGAATGATATGGTATGATATGGCATTTTATTCCATAATGTTACAGAGTTTTGATGATTTTTTTTGTCTGATGATCACGTTAGATTACATGTGGAAGCATCTATTGTTTCAGTTTCTTCTTCGCTTGTGTTTTGGAAATTCTGTACAGAAGACGTGTAACATGGATTCTCTAAGCTTAATATAGTATAGCTTAAATACATTTAGACCTTTTCTAAGTATACGTCAAGAATACTTAAATGTCATTTTAAGTATATCTCTGAGAAGTACATAAAGCACATTTCTGAAAAGTACTTAAAAAGTAGACTGAAAGTATACTTTCCTATTTTTAGTTTAAAAGAAATATACTAATAGCACACTTGAATACACTTCTTTTTCGTAAGGTTCTAAGCATCATCTGCTCAGGACCATCTTAGGACCAGCACATAACCATCTTAAACCAGCTCATGACCAGCTAAGGACCAGCTAAAACCAGCTCAAACCAGCAGCCATGCTTCAAAACATACCTAACCAGCCTATGGTGGATTTTTCAACAGGGTAAATGTCGGTCAAGTCTTGCCCAGATTAAGACTTAAGCCCAGGTTAAGACTACATGATTTTAGCCCTATTTTGGCATGATCTCTTGAAGTAGGGTGTCATAGGGGATTCATAAGCGACAATGGGCTCCCAGACGCAAGTAGTGTATCTCTTGTAGTGTGTTATAGTGGATGACAATCAATGGCACATCTGCGTTGCTTCACATTATCACCACAGAAACACTAGCATTTCTCACATCTGCAACACTGGCCAATAGGAGCACAGAAACACCATCGTACATGCTTTCAGACAAGCTGAAACGAAAGAGAGACAGTCGGCCCTGCTAGGTGGAATTTTACAGTGGAAGAAACGTTTGTGGAGCTACATATACACAATACTCCTGCATTTATTATGTTCCCTTGAGGGACGACCATGACAGAGAAAAACAGGTCACGTAAAAACTACTTAACCTCAGTTCTCTTTGACAGTCTATACTGTCCTCTTTGTGCAATCCAGATTTGTGTTTACTGTCAGGTTTTCCTTTCTTTTTTGGGCTTTTCTGATGAGCAAAACACGCTGTTTTCTAGCTGTTGTTTTTGTACAATCAAGGCACCTTCTGTCTAGTCCCACTGTATCGATGACATCAACGTGTAGTCTGACATGTTTCTTGTTCACGACACAATGATTTTAGGAGTCAAAATCGCATAATCTGACACAGTGACTGTCGTAACCAATAAAAAACTGTGTATGAACCACCCATTAGTTAAAAGTTAATTTATCCAAAAATAAAGATGTTGTCGTCGTTGACACACCTTCAACTTGTTCTAAACTTGTATGAATTTATTTATTTTGTTAAACGTAATGAAGATATTTTGAAGAATGTTGCTAACCAAACAGCTGATGGACCTTACTGACCAATGTGGCATGGAAAAAAATACTATGGAACTCAGCAGCTGTTTGGTTCTTTTGTGTTCAGCAGAAGAAAAAAATAGAGGTTTGGAACAGGTTCAGGGTGAGTAAATGATGAACGAATTTTAATTTTTGGATGAACTTTTCTTTTAATGTTCTTAATTAAAAGTCCAGCTATTCAAGACTAGAAAGAAATTAGTCACTCTGTTACACTGTGTCCCAACCAGGCATGATTCAACAATCGGCAATAAATCATGTCACTTCCATGCTATTTTGTTTTTATCCCAACCATCCACGGCCATCAACGGTATTGTGCAACAAGACACTGAAATCACACTTGTCCTGCTTCATTGCGCTTTATATCAAACACCAAAAATTCTCTTAGGTTGTGATTTTGTCACTTCTAATTGCATTTTTTCTCTGTTTAAAGAAATTACTTGTCACATTTTGCCGAGTTAAACACATTCCGGTACAAAAGGATCGGATAATATATAATGAGATATTGCACCATTCTTGAAGAAGGAATCATGTTTCTGCTATCCGCCACAGAGCTCGCCGCAAAGGCAAGTCATTTCACTCGGCAGCCATCATTGTAATGTCCCTGGAAAGCTATTTTCTATGAAGGTAATGGGCAAGAGGTCAGGGTTTAGCTGGTTAGCACTATCCCCTGCTGATAGACATCGTAAATACACCATCTGGCAACACAAAGTATCATTTTCCATCAAGCTGCGTGAAGCTACAAACAACATTGCATATAATAGTTTAGTATACTGTGCTAGTGTACACTTTGCTGTGACTCTGTGGCACTATCAAAACTATGGACTGTTTATTTGAGCCTCCTGGCCAGTCCGACGAAGCAGCATTAGCTCAACAAATGGTGTGAGATTTGAGGGAGACCATGGCAGACTGAGAAAGCGTACGCAAACCTGTATCCATTATTTCCTCTCTCCAGTAAAGCTTCTTTTATGAGTGAAATGATTTTTATTATATGAATTCATGCCTTCACGTGTGGTTCTCAAAACCCTCTCATTAACAGTGCAGCTGTTCAATAAAGACAAACTACACATCCTTAGTGGCCGATTTGTATAAATGTAAATCAGAGGAGTCAGGTCTGAGGATCTGCTCTGTAATTTAGCAGATAACACAGCTGAAGTCAGCAGGGGAATACAGGCCCAAATAATCAAGGTGAAATAATTGTCCTTTTGAAGTTTGCCAGCAGCTGTGGCCTTATTTACAGAATGATTCAAGAGGGTGAAGTCATCACACCAGCCTTAATTTCCAACAGTAAACAACATGACAGAACATGGTTTCTACCAGCTTGTGACTTCTTTTTAGAGGGATTAGAAGACTCAAGCCCAAAATATACTTCCATGTTTTACTGGCCTGGCTTGCTGTTTCACAGTCAAAACTAGTATGACACAAGCAATTTGTGCCCGCGTTGACAAGTGCTTGAGTGAGGGGGTAAAGAGATACCTGCAATTCTAGTTTCAACATCAGTATCAGCTGTAAATTCTGGGGGGGAAAAAAGAGCATGCACTGGACAAAAATGTGTGTTGAGCACCTGTGTTTGCACCACGTGTGACGTGCAACACTGATATTACTTTCCCTTACCAAAAAGTGGTATACTTCAAGTTTTTTTTATTAAGTCTACTTAAGTAAAGTTCAAATATATTTTAGTATACTTTATGTCGTAATTATACAAAAATCAGAGTACTAGTAGTATACCTGTAAGTGTACTATTTCAATACTCCTTGGGACTAAATTGGCCCACTTTCTAGTATATAAAAATATATGTTTAAGTATATTTTAAGTATAACAGTAGTAAACTTTGACTATACAACTAGTTTACATCAATGTTTTTAGCTTGTACTGCAACTTTACTAAAAGTGAACTTATAGGTATACTGATAGTTTACTTTTTAAATACTTGTAGTAGCATTTTAGTACACTTTTGAAGTATAGTCTCAGTAAACTACTAGTGTAGTAGTTTTATACTGCAAGTATACTCTTAAGTTTTCTTTAAGTAAACTTTACATCATACTTTAAGTATACTACTATCCCTATCTAGGTATTCATTTGTATATATTTTGTTATATGAATATCTGAACATACTAAACATCAAAAGAAAGAACAAGATATGCTTGTAAATAAAAACATTATATTCTAGCTTCAAGCATTGTTTTTTTTAAACACTTGAATGTGGGTAAGTTTCATAAATAAAAAATAAAGAAATAACATGTTGAACAAAAAGCTGAAAAAAGACTATGATTTGGATTCAGAATGACAATCAAAACGTAGATGGAGTTCATCCACACCCCAAAGCTTGGCAATCATTATTACCTCTTCATTGGTCGACATTTTATTTCACAACGTTACTCAGTTTTGACACTGTTTTATGTCTGATGATCCTGTTAGATTACATATGGCAGCATCTGTTGTTTCAGTTTCTTTTTCACTTGTGGGTTTTTTTTTTTTCTGTACAGAAGAGGTGGTGACAATGAAAAACATGAATTAGTATAGTATAAATATATAATAATTAAGTATAGCTCAAATATATTTAGATTTTAAGTCAAGTATGCTTTAATGTTATTGTAAGTACATTTCTGAGAAGTACATAAAAAGTAGGTACAAAATTTTAAGGGGTCATCGGATGCCCATTTTCCACAAGTTAATATGATTCTTTAGGGTCTTAATGAAAAGTCTATAATATACTTTGGTAAAAAATTCTCAATGGTAGTGTAAAACAACACCCTTTTTACCTTGCCAAAATCAGCTCTGCAA
>JAHKKF010523430.1:0-16198 GCA_019740295.1 Labeo calbasu | reverse complement strand
TAGTGTAAAACAACACCCTTTTTACCTTGCCAAAATCAGCTCTGCAAAAATCATCCTATTCTGGTCGAGGCTGCTTTAAATGTTAATGAGCTCTGCTCACCCCGCTCCTCTCTTCTCTTTGTGGAGTGACGAGCCTGTTTACTTTAGCCGCATTTAGCCGCTAAACTTGCTAACTAGCACGTTATTAGGAAAGGCGATCGCGAAAATTCATAAAAAAAACCTTATACTTACTTCTGCTGTAAGTGAAGCTGGATCACGAATGATTCGCGTAAACATAGACGCATTTATGTAGATCGGGAGGCGCATTCCCTTCACAAACAAATGTAATCCACTGCATCTTCAGCGGCTCAGATGTCGGGAGTAAATGACGACCACTACGTTTATTATTACATCCCGCAACACAACACCTCAATCGCTCAATCGGAGATATTCTTTTCTAACTTACAATTTTCAGCGTGATTTTCACACGTGTGTTTGCTGCCATGACCCATGTCTACTGATCAGCCAATAAAAATGCGACATGAAATCAACATGACATGGCACTAAAACCTTAAACCTCAAGCTCTTTTTCGCCGCTTCCACTTTTTTTGGCACACATAAAAACTACAACTTCCAAAGTGTGATTTATTAGGTGATTCATTATTTGTTTACCACTAGCGCATGCTGATGACGTTTTATTCTGTAGTAACGTGCATCATAGTCTACGAGTCAATAGGTCTTATCATCGTACAGTTTACATGCATGTCGAAGTTTATTAGATCCATGTCGCACAATGTGATCAACAATGGTCTTATAAGATTACTCAAATCGTGCAGTGTGTAGAAGACTTAAACTTACCCAATAGTGTTAACGAATGCAAAAGTGATATAAAAATGCATTTGTTAATGCATCCATGCTCCCGAACTTCTTCATATGTGGGTTTGAGCTGGTTTGTCGAATTGTAGTTTCACAGGATTCGTCCCAGAGTGCTTGACCTCATAAATGCACTGGCATATTTCATGAATACCAAGCAAACCTATTGAGTTTGAAAAACCCATACATATGAGAAGGTACATGTGAAGCTGACATTCAAAAGTATCAGTTTTTAAATTTAGCTGCCTATGGGTTAAGGAATTGTGTGAAAATTAGGCTTTCCTAATCAAAACTCTAACTTTGTAAATCATACTTTGTGTAAAAAGGAATAAAAATATTTGGAGTTTTACTGCCTCTTTTGTTCATTTCAACTAGAAACTGCAGTGATTCATTCGTAAAGGTTTGTTTTAGGGGTTTTGCAGAAATTTAGCTAGAGGCGCATATTTTCAGTGAGCCTGGGTAGGGTTTGTGTGCACTATCAAATGGAATCGTCATGTCAAATCTGAAGTATGCTTTGGGCTTAAATGGTTTGAGGATTAAGTAAGCAATCATGTTACAAGCCCTTAGTTTTATTTCTCTTGAGAGATTTTACAATTTTATTTTTATTTTACTAACTTATTTAAGGAATATATTGCTAAAAGTTAGCTATTATCTATAGCTAAAGGTTGCTAATGGTACATTTACGCTTTGTCAGTGTAACTGGTCATTCTTACATCACTCTGAGCATGATTTAAACCAACGTCATTCAGCATAGGAGGCAGATGCTAACAAATAGGTAGCCCGTAGTGCAGGGGTCTCCAACTCTGCTCCTGAAGAGCCAATTTCTTGCAGACTTCGGCTTCAACTCTGCTCCAATACATCTGGCTGGAATGTTCAGGTATCCCTAAACACTTTGATTAGCTTGTTCAGGTGTGTGTTTGGGGATGGTGCTGAACTGAAGGTTGGAGACCTCTGCCCTAGTGGTGGTTGCTAGTGCACTTCTCAAGCATTATCTCGCCTTCGTCACACTAACTAAAACTCCTTAAAACTCAGTCCCACACAGGTCTCACCAATGTAACTGATCCTATTCACAGCATTCTTTTGAAACAGTGTCAACCTGTGTGGATGGCAAGCATGCTGACAAGAACGCAGCCCTCTAGTGTCAGTCACTAATGTACCTTTTGAGCTCTAGCTGGCCTCTGTTACACTCACACCCCTAAACCTCACTCCCATTTGGGTCACGGCACCAATCCCATGCTGAATTCGAACCAGTGTCACCTAGCATAGAAGGTGGGCTGCTAAGAAGGATGTTAAAGACCGCATTCCCTTAACATGAGTTGCTAATGGGGAGTGAGGTTTTATATGGCCTCTGTTATACTTTAATATAAGTTTCCACTGTTGAGGTACTTTTTAGGAAGTGGCAAGACAAGTTTATGTTTTTCAGAAGCGTAGGAGTAGTTCAGCTTCTTTCAAGATAAACAAGCTTTTCCAAGATATTTGATCAATTAGTAGTGATGTAGCATGTCAAAATCACTACTGTAATAGCAAGTGGGTGGGCAGAATAGTAGCCACTTAGCAACAAATTAGCAAACATACCTTAGCAACTGCCTATTAAAAACCTACCAACCACTAGAGACTTTTGTCAACAGATTAGCAAGCAGCGGAGAGTGGGGTAAGTTGACCCACACCCTGTATCTTGGCAACTGTACACTTTTACTACCATGCCACCATGTAATTTGGAATCACAAATCAGTGAAATAGAGAAACACATGGGAGGAGTGGAAGCACCCATTTACTCTAAAACTGGCTTATCAAAGTAAAATTTTAGCATAACAGATGGAATGGCTGTTACATCAAAACAAATGTATCCAGGTCTAAAAATATTTATGATGCATATGGTTGATTTAGCAACACATAAAACTATGCAAATCATTTAGCTAATTATTAGCCTGAACTGGTAAGCTATTTTTTTTTTTTTTTTTTTTTTCTTCAAAAATGCCAGCTATGGGGCAAAGTGAGCCAAATGTTGTGGGGCAAGTTGAGCCGGCACTTTAACTTACCCCACCATAAGACACTTAAGTTGAGTTTTATCTCTAAAGTATATACTGGTATTTTAATGTGATATTATGTAACTGGTTAGTTTATCATATATATAGACATTATTTGTAGTTTATTTGATAGGGACAGTGTACAAGTGCACCAAATCCTTCTCTGAAAACCAGAAGATGCTTGTCATCACATTATAATCAAATATATCTTTCTATCTGTAGTCCCTAATGGCCGGTTCAACATTTCAAAAAAGCTACCATGCCAAGCATCTTTTGACTAAAATGTTTATTAGTTTCAGTGACATTTATTCCTTCATTCTAACTTGGAGGGTCAATACAGGCGGGCAGCAAGAATCGTAAGAGAATAAACAGTCCGATCGGCAACGGGTAGACAATAGATGTAAGGGAAAACGCTCACGATTGTCAGAGAACTCTAGCCAAAACTTCGCGGGGAAACGCCCGCGAAGCGGGTCCATAAATGGCCGCCGGAGGAAGTGCTCCAACCGACCCGGAAGCGGAAGGACGGGTCCCAGGCACGGGCTGATGGGAAATGTAGTTAGTAGTCCGGGGATGGCTCCCGCTGACGGCGACTAGAGGGAGCCACAGAGACCGCCGTGGTAACAGATACATTCTGATCATCTAAATTGATACGAAACATCCTGAAATTACTTTAGATACATTCATTTTCCTTCTGCATCCTTTTCCCTTGAAGACCACATGAGTAAAAAAAAAATGTCTCATCTTACCCCCCTCTCCCCTACTTGGCAATGCTATTGTCTCGACACAACATGAGGGGCGAGTTTTGCATAAGCAAGCACATTTTTGTCAGAAACAATACATTTATTAGGTTAGTTGATTCATTTATTCAGATCATTAGGGTGCATTTAAGGTGAATTGCTTTGATGTTCCAGCATGAATTGTTGTAGCATGAATAATAGAATCCCCCACATATATCATATTGTAACTACATTAAGTGTTAAATAGATTAATTATAGTTTTATTACTTGAAATTATTTATTGCTTACTGTTTCAAAGTAGCTTCTTCCCTAAAGGTCACATTTACAGTTGCAAAATTTTGCGAGCAAAGTCGTCTTTTAAATGGGAAATTGTGAGATTGGGAGTTTTGGGAAAAGGTGAAAAGTTCCCCAAGCAGATTTTGCCCATGTTCAAGTTGGTCACACAAATTTGCCATAATAGCCAACAGAAAGCTGCTTGGTTTGAAAGTGACTTCTGAGTGTAGCAATGCATGAAGCAATTGATATAGACAGTGGACCTTTTTTTGCCCAGTGACTGCACCTGAATAATAATTCTCTGCAATTTTACCTTTCTTTTTGATTGTATGGCTGACAGTCGGTTGTCAGTGTATGATTGCTATAATCCAAATCAATATTACGATAGAGTAACCCTCCATTTAGACATATGAGGTCTATAGGGGCTTTTGCACCAAAGGAAGGAACATTTTCATAGTTCACGTAACTATTGGCGGAAGTGCCCACTTTTTGTGTGCTTGTACTGCAGGAACTAATAATTAATTTAGTCATAGAAATGCCCTTTTGAGAGGGCTACATTAGGGTATAACCCAGCACAATAGGAACTAACAGTGACATAATATATGTTGATTGACTGAATGCATGCACTACAAAACACTGACACCTGCTATTTTTTAAATAGTCATGTAAGCACAGAGTTCACATACAGGTGCATCTCAAAAAATTAGAATATCATGAAAAGGTAAATTTTTTGTTTGTAACTTTTTTCAAAAACTGAAACTTTCATATATTCTGGATTCATTACATATAAAGTAAAACATTTCTAAAGTTTTTTTTTTTTTTTTTGATGATTAGAGCTTACAGCTCATGAAAGTAAAACATTTCCTAAGATCAATCAAAAAACAGATTTGCAAAGCAGAAAAGTTCAAGTTCTTTAAAGTATGTTCATTTATGCACTCAATACTTGGTCGGCAGCACATACTACAGCAAATTCCTTGCTCCTAGCACAAATTACAACATCAGTAAAGTGTGACATGGAACCGATCAGCCTGTGGCACTGCTGAGGTACTACTGAGCCTTCAGATCGTCTGTATATTGTTGGATCGACTGTTTCTCATCTTTCTCTTGAGAATATTCCATAGATTCTCTATGGGGTTCAGGTCAGGCATGTTGCCTGGCCAATATAGCACAGTAATATCATGGTCAGCAAACCACTTGGAAGTAGTTTTTGCTCTGTGGGCAGGTGCTAAAGTCCTGCTAGAAAAGGAAATCAGCATCTCCATAAAGCTTATCAGCAGATGGAAGCAACATGGACCAATGGACCAACACCAGCAGACATCACAGCACACCAAATCATCACTGCAACGTTTTCACAATATTTTCAAATTTTTTGAGATGCTCCTGTAGCCCTGGTGTCCATTTCTTATAACTGATTTCTTATAGCTACCCAGTGCAAAAGCCCCATACGAAAAACAAAACAAAGCATAATACTTTTACTCATGCTAAAGCTATTGCTCCTGAAGCTCCCAATTTTTTTTTGTAGAAAAATGCACTTCTAGTAAAAAATGAACAGGGTGAGCTGAGAGTACTGCGGTGTTCTTAGAAGATGGGAGTTCTGCTTCAAACAGACTTACATGTCTTACTACAGTTAGCTAGTCCCTCGGGCCATGTACAATTACCTCTGTGGCAAAGAGCAGACACTCTCATAGGCTGCAGAACAACCCAAATCTGCCACGTACGGCACTGCGATCAGCTCTGGGATCAATCACGCACACAGTGGGCACTGAACTAGATATTGAGAGAATATTTGAGTAGCTTAGCAGGGAGGATTTTGGGTGCAGCAGGGCTAGAAAAGTAATTTACTACTGAAAACGAGAGGAACGAATCTACCAGTTAGTTTAAGGGAAGTTCAGAATTCTTCAGTGAGCAGTTTCTAATGTTAATTTATGTTCGGTGTCAGTATTAGAGGCAGTTTCATTAGACATAGACATGGCTCAAATAAATCACATTTACCTGTTGTGTAATTGTAAAGTCGTCCGCAGTGGGACTCTAAAAATGTCTTGAATAAAGTTCCGTCTTTGTGATGTTTCCAGACACTGAATGAAAAAAATATGCCAGTGTGTTTTATGATTCCAACGGGATGTTTTAGTTATTAAATCTTAATTCTGTCTCCAAACAGATCAGAATGCCTGACTTGAATGGACCCCACTCTGCACATTGAGCCTGTGCTTCAATATACACTAATGCATAATTTACACTATGATGAATGAGTGTAAATTCATTGCTGGAAGTCTGTGTTGAACAACAACAAACCAGCGGTTGGTCTGGAGGAAAGTAATTAGGCATGTGTAGCTCCAGACATTTGAATTGAGTAAATATGACTCCCCGTACACCGCTCACGCTAATTATTTCAATTCCGAGCAAGCGCTTTTCCCCTACTGTGTTCTTCCCCCATGCATAATACAGCAGCACACTACACTTAAGTGAATCAGCCCAGGTTAATACTATCTCTGTCTGCATCTTTATCAGGTTAAGTTGAGCTGCTTCCATTCCAGCAGCTGCAAAATCTACATGCACTATTTGCAATAAAACAGCATAATAGTGTTTACTTTTCCAGTAGGTTTAAAAATGTGAGCAAATCAAGTTCTAAGAACTATTTACCAGTGTTGTGGTAACAGTTACTTAAGTTTTATTGTATTTAGGATGAATGTTAAAGGGGGCATCGGATGCAAAATTCACTTTTACATGGTGTTTGCATATACAGTTGAGGTAAAAAGGTGACATCCGCCTTTTAGAATCTGCAAAATGTTAATTATTTTACCAAAATAAGAGGGACCATACAAAATCCATATTTCTGTGTATTTAGTACTGACCTTAATAAGATATTGCACATAAAAGATGTTTACATACTGTATAGTCCACAAGAGAAAATAATAGCTGAATTTATACAAACAACCCTGTTCAAAAGTTTACATCCCCTTGATTCTTAATACTGTGTTAATACCTGAATGATCCACAGCTGTGTTTTTTTTTTTTTTTTTGTGTAGTGATAGTTGTTCATGAGTCCCTTGTTTGTCCTGAACAGTTAAACTGCCTGCTGTTCAGGTCCCACAAATTCCTTGATTTTTCAACACTTTTTGTGTATTTGAACCCCTTCCAACAATGACTATATGATTTTGTGAACCATCTTTTCACACTGAGGACAACGGAGGGACTCATATGCAACTATTACAGAAGGTTCAAACACTCACTGATGCCATGCATTGAGATAAACCATGCATTGAGAGCTGGGGGGTGAAAACTTTTTGAATTTGAAGATCAGGGTAAATTTAACTTATTTTGTCTTCTGGGAAGCATGTAACTGTCTTCTGTAGCCTCTGAAGGGCAGTACTAAATAAAATTGAAAAAAAAGGCAAAATAAGAAAAATGTACACATCATCATTCTGTTCATAAGTTTTTACCTGACCTGAAGGATTTTCTACAGAACATCTGACATCTGAGATGAAGATGCAGTAGGTTATGTTTGTTTGTGAAGGGAATGCGCCTCCCGATCTACATATATATCCATCTATGTTCGTGGGAATCATTCGTAATCCAGCTTCACTTACAGCAGAAGTGAGTATAAGGGTTTTTTATGAATCTTTGCGATCACCTTTTCTAATAATGTGCTAGTTAGCAAGTTTAGCGGCTAAACGCGGCTAAACGCAGCTAAAGTAAACAGTCTCGTCTCACCACACAGAGAAGAGAGGGGTGGGGCGAGCAGCACTCATTTACATTTAAAGCAGCCTCGACCAGAATGAGATGATTTTGGCAAGGTAAAAAGGGTGTTGTTTTACCAAACCATTGAGAATTTTTAACCAAAGTATATTATTTACCTTATATTAAGACCCTAAAGAATCATATCAACTTGTGGAAAATGGGCATCCGATGACCCCTTTAACAATTTACAGATTCTGAAAGGGGAATGTAAACTTTTGACCTCAACTGTGTGTGGACACAACCACCCTACAATGATAAAAATCCATTCACTCCGTTCGTTTAATCTTCAAAAACCTAAACAGTCTCAATTATTAAGCCATTTTGATTTTCTGAGAAGTATGATGTCAAAACTGCCCAAGCCCCACCCACGACTGCTGATGAACACACCATATTAGCATATCTCCCCCTTATCCATTTGCATGCTATTCACCATTTTCTCTGCACTCGAGCCGCTGTAGCCACTGAGGATGAAGTTGGTAATGTGCCACCAAATACACAAAAAATAGAAGAGGGGGCCAGAGTGAGCAGTAGCTCATTATCATTTAAAGAGACATGCACAGGAACAATTCACTGTGAACAGAGCTGCGAGTAGAAACGATGTTTACACGACCGTTGAGGAATTTTAACCGAAGTATGTTGCAGACATTTAATGAAGACCCTAAAGAATCATACCAACTTGAGGAAAATAGGCATCCAATGTCCCCTTTAACATTCTTGCATTAATAGCTCAATCTAGTGCAGCAGAATGGAACATAATGACTTCTCAGTCTCAGAACATTCCGGGACTCTTATCAGTCTAAAAATGAAGCGCTCGTGGTGTGAAAAACTGTGACAACCTGTCTGCTCTGAGAGAGAAAAAAAAAGTGTGTTCTGGGTGAACTCATTCTGGCAGCATTGCAGTTATCTTTCCTTCATGGAGAAGACCCCATAATGCACTGTGCTGAGCTCAGTTAAAAAATATAAATCAAAGAGGACTTGCTTGTGTGTTTTACTGAAAAGTATCAGTACATTGAACACAGTTTCAATAAAAACTGACCCTAAAATTGTGTACTGTGTATTTTGAAGCTTATTTGAGTATCCAGTTAGCTTAGCAACATCAAATTGGATTCTTTTGTGGGTCAAGTCTCTCTTGTCTATCACATTAGAAGCTGTCACACAGAGATGCTGAGCATTTCAGACCAATCACTTAACATCCCTACATTAAAAGTTCAATGCAGTGCAGTGAAATAGAACAGAATGCAGACTTCTCAGTCTAGGAGCATTCCGAAATTTTTATCAGTCATAAAAATGATGCAAAATACTGGAAAAACAGTGACATCCTGTCTACGCTGGACACAAGCCGTGTCAAAAGCAAGTAGAACGCATGATAATCAGTGACACTCTCAACACTGGATGCGCTGTGTTGAGTTTGACAGTAAACAAATACCCTGTTCTATACTTTTGACAAAAAAAGAAGAAAAAAACATGGATTTGGAGTACTCGCTTTGATGCGTCCAGTGTAGACAGCCTCAAGCTGTTGCGATGCACGATGTAAGATGCAACACAGCAGCCAAAGCAGCCATCTGATGCATATGTCCTTAGACCAACAATCCTTAGACAGCGCAGATGGAATGTGAGAACACTTTCTATGTGAACGGCCCCTTAGAAGCTATTAATAACTTTTTATACCCATCTAAACTCTACTACACGTTCAAGAGGGCAAAAGCTTTTGCTATAAAAGCTATCATGTTGTTGAATCCAGTGTTGCTGATTACTGTTATCAGCAACCAAGATTACTGTTATAAACTGTCTAAAAGGTAAAGAGGGAGGTGTTTCTACCATTTATAGCAATATTTTCAGTGTTTCTCAGAGAACGGCTTCAAGTATAACTTGTTTGCCAAGTAATGGTGCTTTATATAACATTATTCAGAGAAACAAGTGTTAAAGGGGTCATCGGATGCCCATTTTCCACAAGTTGATATGTTTCTTTAGGGTCTTAATGAAAAGTCTATAATACACTTTGGTTAAAAATTCTCAGTGGTAGTGTAAAACAGCTCCCTTTTTACCTTGCCAAAATCAGCTCTGCAAAAATCATCTCATTCTGTTCGAGGCTGCTTTAAATGCAAATGAGCTCTGCTCTGCCCCTCTCTTCTGTCTGTTGAGTGACAAGCCTGTTTACTTTAGCCGCATTTAGCCACGTTTAGCCATTAAACTTGCTAACTAGCACATTATTAGGAAAGCCGATCACAAAGATTCATAAAAAAACCCTTATACTCACTCACTCAAGTGAAGCTGGATCACAAATTACTCACACGAACATAGACGGATATATGTAAATCAGGAGGCGCATTCCCTTCACAAACAAATGTAATCCACTGCATCTTCAGCAGTTCAGATGTCAGGAGTAAATTACGACCACTACGTTCAACACCTCAATCACTCAATTCTTGTCTAACTTACATCCCTGCTCTGGCATCAAAGCATGGAGGTTGGACTGTTACAGCTGATCTGAGGTAAGACACTCATGTCAATCAACTAACGTGGGAGCGGCCTCTGTCGGTGTGACGCCACGACAGGCATCTGAGAAATGCTCGATTTGAAAAAGGGAATATTGATAGTTGATAATGAAAACGTTGCACTGGGATCAGCTTTTATAGACATTCTGAACTCTGTTGGGTTTAAAGAACACGTGTCAGGACCTACTCATTGTTGAAATCATACTACATTCTGCAGCAAAGCGATGATATGTCAGATCATTATGTAGTCTCGTGTATACTCCAGATAACTAAAACTGTAAATTCAACTCATTACGAGTATGGTAGAACCATTACTTCTAGCACAAAAGACTGCCTTTTAAGTAATCCTCCTGACTTATCTGATTTCCTCAGCATGTCCAATAGCTCAGAAAAACTTGATGATGTAACAGAAACTATTGATTCTCTCCTCTCTAGCACTCTAGATATGGTCGCTCCTTTGCGCTTAAGGAATATTAATAAAAAATAGTCCGACCCCGTAGTATAACGAGCACACTCGCACCCTAAAGAGAACAGCCCAGAAAATGGAGTGCAGCTGGAGGAAAACAAAAATAGAGGTTTTTCATACCACCTGGCATTAAAAACTGCAAGATCTGATTACTTTTCGTCTCTTTTAGAAGAAAACAAACATAACCCTACGTATTTATTCAATACAGTGGCTAAATTAATGAAAAATAAAGAACCAACAGGCGTTGACTTTCCCCATCAGCATAGCAGTACTGACTTTATGAACAACTTTACTTCAAGATCGATACTATTAAAGATAAAATTGTCACCATGCAGCCGTCAGTTACAGTATTTCATCAGGTAGTGCACTATAGATCTCTCAGGTAGTGCTTTCAGATGTCATAGATCCTCTTCTGAATATTATTAATTTGTCATCGTCATTAGGATATGTCCCCAAAACCTTCAAACTGGCTGCTATTAAGCCTCTCATTAAAAAAACACAACTTGACCTCAACAAATTAATTAATTACAGACCAATCTCGAATTTCCCTTTTCTGTCAAAGATACTAGAAAAGGTAGTATCCTCACACTTATGTTCCTTCCTACAGAATATCTGTGAGGATTTCCAGTCAGGATTTAGACCGTATCATAGTACTGAGACTGCTCGTATTAGAGTTACAAATTATCTGCTCTTATCATCTGATCATGGTAGTATCTCTCTGTTAGTGCTACTGGATCTTAGTGCTGAGTTTGACACTGTTGACCACAACATTCTTTTGAACAGACTTGAAATACGTGTTGGCATTAGTGGTAGTGCATTGGCATGGTTCAAATCATACTTATCTGACCGCCATCAATTCGTGGCAGTGAATGAAGAGGTATCATATCGATCACAAGTGCAGTATGGAGTACCTCAAGGCTCGGTACTAGGGCCATTTCTTTTTACACTTTACATGTTACCCTTGGGCATATATCATAAGGAAACACAGTGTTAGCTTTTACTGTTATGCTGTTGATACTCAGCTCTATGTTTCGTCGTAGCCCGGCGAAACATACCAATTTGAAAAGCTAAATGATGAGTAATTTAWAAAAATATATATATATATMCAAATTATGGCCTACGCTCTCAATATCAAATGCCGTAACATTAATTCATGCGTTCATGACCTCAAGATTAGATTATTGTAATGCTTTATTGGGTGGTTGTTCTGCTCGCTTAATAAACAAACTCCAGCTGGTCCAAAATGCAGCAGCTAGAACTAGAAAGTATGACCACATTAGCCCGGTTCTGTCAACACTGCACTGGCTCAATATTAAATATCGTATAGATTTTAAATCTTGCTAATTACTTATAATGAATGGTTTAGGTCCTCAGTACTTGAGCGAGCTCTTATCACATTATAGTTTCTCACGTCCGCTGCGTTCTCAAAACTCTGGCAATTTGATAATACCTAGAATATCAAGATCAACTGCGGGCAGCAGATCATTTTCTTATTTAGTGCCCAAACTAACACTGTTCAGGAGGCAGACACACTCTGTCAGTTTAAAGACTAGATTAAATACCCTTCTCTTTAACTTGGTCTACACATAACTCATTTCTATAATCCAAATCCGTTAAAGGATTGTTAGGCTGCATTAATTAGGTCAACCAGAACCGGGAACACTTCCCATAACACCTGATGTACTCATTGCATCGTAAGAAGAATGGCATCTACGTTAATATTAGTCTGTTTCTTTCTTATTCCGAGGTCACCATAGCCACCAGTTCCAGTTTGTATCCAGATCAAATGGTCACTGCAGTCCCCCGGATCCAGTCCGTACCCAGCCCAGATGGATGGTGGATCAGCACCTAGAGACAACCTCTACATCCCTGAATGTCAGCGGGGATCATGTCAACTAGATGAGCCCCAGAGACAGATCATCAGTGAGGAACATATTACCTAGACAGCCGTCGGCGCATGACCACAGGAACCAGATGAGTCCTGTGCAATCTGACTTTGCTGCAACATGGAACTTTTGGATTATTGACACACTATTGTCCTATTTAATACTGTTGCTTTGACACAACCTGTTTTGTTAAAAAGTGCTGTATAAATAAACGTGAATGGAATGAATGGAATGTTGCAAGGTTATGCTAGAGGAATCCAACAGGGGCAGGGGCAATCCAGTGGGTGCCAAGCACTAACAAGCCCAAATACAAAACTGTATTGTTGAAACAAGCCCCAAAAACACACAACTCATGACTGTCCAAATCTATAATGACTACAAGGCCAAAGTCGCTTATAATAAATGGACTTGGCAACACTGGTTAAATCAATAGAAGTAATTAAATCATGACAGTGAGAAAATGACTGTGATCAACAAAACAATTTATTTAAATTTGCATGCAAATGTATGTTCTTATTTAAAGTAAAAAGAAACATGATATGAGAACTGCTATCATATTTGGCAACTCTTGATCTTTGAAGTTTGTGCTTGTGTTTGTTGGGAACATCCATAAATCATTTAGAAGACAGCATTTAGATAGTTTGCCTAATTAAAGTATTATGCAGCAGCAACAAGCAAAACAGTGTAGTGCATACAGGCAGACTTGAATCAACTTGACGAAACAATGGAAAATGGCTTGACAAACTCAGTTTTCTCTTTCCCGTATTGACGTATTTCCTCTTTCTGAACAGGTTAGGGATGGATATTTCAAAGGGCATATCTTTGTAGGATTGCCAGCAGACTTTTGTTTACTTTACAGTTCTGCAAAACCACACTTGAAAACTTGTACCATGAACAAAATCAATGAAGGTTCTGTATATTCTTTTGCAGAGGAGTTCTTGCCACCAACTTCATCTACTCCTGCAGACTTGGTTGTTTTTGGCATAAAATCCCAGGGTGACAGTTTTGATGTTTGATGTTTGCAGTCATCTGAGGTTTTTTTTTTTTTTTACCACAATGCAAGTGTGATTATTCACTAGACCAAATTCAAAGAGACTAATTTTATGTCTGGTCCCTAGATTTGGCTCTTATACATTCATTTTATGGCAGGGGTATTCAAGAGAAGGATAATAAGGCATAGTTTTGTACATTACATTTTCATGTCACGTAATACATTTTATTGTGAGAGTGACAATGAAATATTTAACTTTATATGAGCATTTTAAAGTTTGGATTGATGGAAGCTCCAAAAAATGGCCTAGGGATGTCAAACAATTAATCGCATACAAAATAAAAGTTTGAGTTTCCCTAATATATGTGTGTGTGCTGTGTGTAATCATTATGTATATATAAATACACACAAATTAATCAATATATTTAGGAGAAATATGTTATTTACGTACAAAATATTTGTATCATATGTGACATAAATTTTATAAAAATTATAGTAAATACATATACTTGGAAATATTTCTTAAATGTATACATGTATGTGTTTGTGTTTATATATGCATAATAATTACACACAGTACACACATATATTAGGCAAACTCAAACTTTTATTTTGTATGTGATTAATTGCAATTAATTGTTTGACAGCCCTAACAAAAATATAGCTCATACAATTCATTTTCTGTGATCTAAGTCTCCCAGAGCCAAACATGAGAAATTTGAGTCGTAAACATTGAAGCTAACATATGGTTTCAGAAAAATGTTAACATGGATATTTCTCATTTTATTTATGTATTTGTTAATTTGTTCATTCATTCATTCATTCATTCATTCATTTCAATTATTGGAATACACTATCAAAATAAATTATATTAAGCAAAACATACTAAAGAAGTTCTTTCTTCTTTTATGCCGGAACAGTTTCTGCTGCCATCTGCACTGTTTGAGTAAATCACCACAGTAAAACCAAAACCATAACATTTACAAGTTAAGTTATGGATCAGTGTTGTTTTTCTAGTTTCCCATCTGTAATAATTAGACTTTTGTGTGTGTGTAAGCTCAGCTATACTCGTATTGTACATTTCTCGTAAACAGAAAGTGAAAGATTATGAAAACAGTAGTACATCCTGTGGAAAAAGGACACAACATTAAAATCTTATGCTAACATCTAATATCCACGGACCGTTCCAAGCTAAACAAACACTCCCTGGAGTTACAGCATTTGAAGCAGGACCAATAGCCTAATTGGAAATAACTGTAACACAGCTGGCAATGGAAGTCATGAATTCTAATGAAACCTAATTGCAATAAATAAAATATTACATTTAAGTAATTCAAGAAATCTCCCATTTGACCACTTTTACTAAAGTTATCATTTTTTACCACCTAAACATAGAATAAGTAAGAAGGGTCATTTCAGGTGAACTTTTGTTGTGTTCTCCAACTTTCAAAAGCATTCAAACATTATAATGTGTTAAATTGATAGTTCATTAACCCTCATTATTTACCTATTTACGTTATTTCCAAACCTGAGTTTGTTCCTTCTGTTGAACACAAAAGAAGGTATATTGAAAAATGTTGGTAACCAAACAGTTGCTGGTAGCCGTTGACTTCAGTAGCATAGAAAGCAAAATACTATGGAAGTCAGTGGCAGAAAACAAACTCATTCAGGTTTGAAACGCATAAAGCTGAGACAGAATTTTTATTTTTGGGTGAAGTATCCCTTTGAATTCAATAAATGAATCTTCTCTCTTTCAGGTTTATGAGCTCATGCAGTGCTGAGCACACTGTTTCATGAGACTGGATGATTTGACAGCATTAAAGCTATATTCTGGCATGGGATGTGACCAAGAGACTGAACCGAGGGTCATCTGCTGAAGAGAGCCTGGAAGTCTGGCGCATGACAGCAGGATGATGAATAAATTTGCATATATTGAAATAATGAAATGCTATTTGCTTTCAAGCAGTTAAAAGGTGCTGGGTCATGAATTGTCTCACTTTTAGTGATGCTTTATCCCACTGGATCCAAAAGATCTAATGAGACTTTGAAAAAAAAGAGAAATGTTCCCAAAACTTTTCAGTTTCAGTCTGAGGTAAAGAGAGTAGACAAATAACGGTGCTATTTACAGGCCAGTTCACTACAGACACCACCAGTTAATAAAATATTGTAGTCTCAAATCAATATTTCATGTGCATTTATTTATTTATTTTTTTTTTTTTAGTACACTGAACTGTGTACTAAACAGGGTAATTTACAGTCATTATTGCAAAATAAACCCATTTAAGTTGAAGCAAGGCTCTGTTAGCTGTCATTTTGTAATTATTTCATTGAATAATTTGTAGTAAAAGCAATGAGACTCAAAACCTTTCTATATTGTAAATATTTTTGCTAACAGCCCTAGTGAAACATAAATAAACTAAAATGCATTAAAAACACATTTATTTAATGCTAAGTATACTTCAAATACCTATTATGTACTTAATAAAAATGCCCTGCAGTTGTATTTTTGGTATACTAAAATGGTACACTTAAAGTCTGCTAAACTGGAACAACTAATTTTGTGCTTAATGCACTTTAATTGTGCAGAGGTAGTGCTGAAGTCCAACTGAAGATATACAGTGGGTACGGAAAGTATTCAGACCCCATTAAATTTTTCACTCTTTGTTATATTGCAGCCATTTGCTAAAATCATTTAAGTTCATTTTTTTTCCTCATTAATGTACACACAGCACC
>JAHKKF010523429.1:0-18095 GCA_019740295.1 Labeo calbasu | reverse complement strand
GGTTTAAGAGTTCAGAGTTGGTGCTTCTTTGTGTCTTTCTTTATTTAAAACATACAAATTAAAAATATATATGTATATACATTTTAGTACCAAAAAAATTTCATGTCATATAAATAACATTATATGACATGAAATAATTTGAATAACTTTTAAGTAAATTTTCAACATTAAACATAAAACAACTGTAATTAAAAATGCTTTAAAAACAGTTTAATTAATCAAATGAAATAATTGATCAAGAATTTAGAGTTGGTATTTATTTGTTTATTTATACAGATTTTAAAAATAGATATATTTTATACAAATAAAAAAATAGCATTAAATGCTAAAGTAGCATTAAATAAATTTAATAACATTTAGGTAAATTTGCAACATTTAAACTGAAGTAAACCAAAAAATAAATAAAAATTAATTGTCAATTTAATTAAGAATGTAGAGTTAGTATTTATTTGTTTATTTATTCAAAATATACAAATCCAGAAATATATTTTTGTAGAAATAAAAAAATAATTGCCATTTTAAATAAATAGCAGCATTAAATAACATTAAATAATTTAAATAACATTTTAGTAAATTTGCAACATTAAACAGAAGTTAAATTTGCAACATTAAACAGAAGTAAACAAAAAAACTGAAATAAAAATGTATTTAAAAATCAATTTAAGGAATCAGAACTTTTTAAATATACAAATAAACAAAATTTAGAAGGGATTAAATAAAATAAATTAAAAAGTAAAAATATTAAAAATATTAAAATAAATACACTGCAAAAAAAGGCTCAACTTAGTTTTTATGTCTTGCATCTAGTAAAAATATGTAACGTTCTTAAATTAAGATGCATTTACTAAATAAGCAAAATGACATGAGATATGTAGTCTTATATTAAGCAAAATGCACTTAATTTATTTTTTTCCCCTGGGAACAAGTAAAATTATCTGCCAGTGAGGTAAAATATTCTTAAAAAAGATAATGATAGATAATTTTATTTATTTTTTAAGCAAACTTCACTTAATTTAACAAACAAGAAATAAGACTAAATATCTCATGTCATTTTGCTGTTCTAGTAGATGCATCTTTGTTTAAGAGTTTTTAGATATTTTCACTAGAAACAAGACAAAAATACTAATTAAGATAAGCATTTTTGCAGTGTATTAAATAATGAACATATAAATAAATAGCCACATCAAATAAAAATGGCAATATTAGAGACAAGTAAAAAATTTAATTATATAAATGTGTATTTATTTTAAATTTGCTGGTCAAGAATTCAGTTTTGGTGTATTTAAATGCAACAAAATTAGAAGAGAAAAAAACAAAAGAAACTTTAAATAAAATTTGGCACCATTAAACAAGCACATTCCTTTTTGAAAATTTGGTAGTCAGGAATTCAGATTTGATATTTGTAAAAGCGACAAAATGACAAGGGAGAAAAACAGATTACAGATCCTTCCGTCTGTCTGTTTGTACTCATGTGTCAGTAAATGCCATAGTTCCCAGAAGTGAGTAGCAGCAGTGAAGATGTGCGGCAGCAGCTGCTGGGGTCCTTCCCTCAGTGGGGCGGGGTCAGGGGTCAGATCGCTGCCATCAGCCTGCTAATTACCCAGAGGCCCTGTGTGATTACTCTATAGAACGACTCCCTGAGAGGCCTGCTCTAATTGGCAGAAGCCTCTTCAACCTGGAATTACCTTTTTAACGGACCTCACAAGACATTACAGAAGACCACTTACACGCTCACACAGACGCAAACTATTCTCACACAGATATTGTGCTGAGACATATGGATAATCCAATTTATATTAATTGTAAGATTTTATACATTATATTTATTTGGCCTAAACTAAAAATTCTACTGTTATTTACTCACCCTCTTCTGTTTTTGTTTTGCGTAAGACACTTCAGACAATATTTTTAATGAAAAATACTTATAAAAAGCCTTTCGGTGCATTCGGAAAGATAGCATTTATGAGTTGAACACATGAACGCCACAAGTCTTTAAACTTTCTTTAAAGGAGAAGTCCACTTCCAAAACAAAGATTTGCATATAATGTACTCACCCCCTTGTCATCCAAGATGTTCATGTCTTTCTTTCTTCAGTCGTAAAGAAATTATGTTTTCTGAGGAAAACATTTCAGCATTTTTCTCCATATAATGGACTGATATGGTGCCCCGAGTTTGAACTTCCAAAATGTAGTTTAAAAGTGGCTTCAAACGATCCCAGCCGAGAAAGAAGGGTCTTATCTAGCATAACGATTGGTTATTTTAATAATTAAATAATACAATTTATATACTTTTTAATGCCAAACGCTCATCTTTTGTTTCCGGTTCATGACAGTTAGGGTCGAAAAACTCCCATCTCATGTTCTCCCTCAACTTCGAAATCGTCTTATATCGCTGTTTTACCTTTTTTGTTAAGGATGTTTGATCTTTTTTGCATGTTCACTTTGCAAAGACTGGGTTGGTACTTCTGCAGCGATGTAGTGGTGATTTTATAATGATTTTTGAAGTTGAGGGAGAAAATACTATCAGAGTTTTTCGACATACCCTATCTGGCTTGAATCAGAATTCACAGAGTTCAGGGAAAGAAAGGCAAGACGAGCGTTTGAGATTAAAAAGTGTTTAAATTGTATTTTTTAAATGAAAATAACCGATCGTTTCGCTAGTTAAGACCCTTCTTCCTCGCTGGGATCGTTTACAACCGCATTTGGGATCGTTTGAAGCCGCATTTAAACTGCATTTTGGAAGTTCAAAAACGGGGCGTCGTATCAGTCCATTATAAGTAGTGCTGGGCAGTTTGTTGTCAGTTAGACTGTATAATTTCTAAATTTAAAGCATAAACAGAATGGTCTGACCTTAGCTTTCTGAAATACATAAAACGTCTTAAAACAAAAACGGATGAAAAACTGAATGAGAAATTCACGCAAATTCACTTTCCGACAGCAGGTGGCGCTTAGGAACAGCCAGTTTCTTTGGTTACAGCTGTAAACAAAAGCAGCGCTGCTTTTAAATACTATATTAATATGCGTTATATGGAAGTTAGATGAACAGAAAATACCATCTAAACTTTTCTGAAGACAGTCAGTTTCTCTCAGAGATACATTCATGGGCCTCAGTTCAGTATTTTAAACTTTCTACATAACGTTACATTTTGCGCGTCGTGAACGGTGAGTTTGCTCTTCCTGTTACAGTGTTTTCTCCTCTTTGCATTCGTCTTCAACGTATCTGGCTTTAGTCAACTGCCGTTTACAGTTGGTTTATTTGCCCAGTTTAAGAATTAGTTGTGTTATTAATAGTTTTAAAAGTTTTTCAAACGTTAGTCAGAATTATATGCAGTTAACAGCGATCTCCTTTCAATTAACAACGCTGTGTTCATTGCTTAGGCCCTTAAAAAAAAATCAAACCGTTTGCAATTCAAACCGGTTTACAACGTTTGTTTATTTATAATGTATACGTGAAAAAACAAGTTGGGTACAGTGATTGCAAGTCTCTGTATTTATAGTAAATTTATTGAATTCAAAATGTATTTAATTTACAATAAAACTTACATTGTATAAGTCGCTTGTACAAAATACACTTTGTAATAAAGTTCTATTAGTTAGTGCATTAACTATGAACAAGACATTTTCCACAGTATTTATTAATCCTTGTTAATATTAGTTAATAAATAATATTGTTCATGTTAGCTCAAGCCCATTAAATTATATTAACAAATACAATGTTGATCTAAATCAAAAGATAAAATGATGAAACGTAGATTAAAATGTATTATTTTATTGTATGTATGCATGTATGTAAAATATACAAATAATTTTTTTGTGGAAAAAATGACCATTTTAAACAAATAGCAACATTACGTAGCATTAAATAATTTGAATAACATATAAATAAATTTGTAACATTAGACAGAAGTAAACAAAAAAAAAAAAAATAAAATAAAAATATTTTTAAAAAATAAATTTAATTAACTAAATTAGCTGATCAAGAATGTAGTTGTTATTTATTTATTTATTTAAAATATGCAAATTTAAGTAATGACCGTTTTAAATAAATAGCAGCGTTAAATTACATTAAATAGTTTGAATAACATTTGAGTAAATTTGTAACAAACAGAAGTGAAAAAAACTGAAATAAAAATATATTTATATTTATATTTTCATTAATTAAATAAATAAGCTGTTCAAGAATGTAGTTGGTATTGATTTATTTGTTTACTTATTTAAAATATGCAAATTTAAGAATGTACAAATTGAAATGATTGTTTTAAATTAATAGCAGCATTACATAATTTTTAAACATTTAAGTAAATTTGTAACATTAAACAAAATTAAACCAAAAAAGTAAACTAAATAAATAAATAAATATAATATGTATTCATTTTAAAAATGTACAAATAAAAATAATGACCATTTTAAATAAATAACACGATTAAATAACATTAAACAATTTGCATTAAATTAAAATACATTTTATTTTCTGGTATTTAAGTAAATTTGTATTTTCTAGTATTTTCTAAACAAAATTACAAGGGATGAAAACACATTACAAATTAAATATTAAATAATGAACATTCAAATGCAATTGTCTGTTTTGTTAGTAAATTATTTGAATACAAAATTTATTTAATTTACAATAAAATAAGTTACGTGTACGAAATACACTTTGCAATAAGGTTCCATTAGATTATATTAGTGCATTAAAATGTTTTAGAAATATTTTCATAGAGTAGGTACATATATGTGGACAAATTAAACAAAAATAAAATGAAATGTTACCAAACTTCAATAGTATTGTAAAATTATGATAAAATATATAATGATTAAATTTACAACAGATTAATAAACCGAATAAAAACATAAAAACCAAAATGCATTATTCATCATTTTGCAGAAATAAAAATAATTAGAAAAATATTGATACATTTTAGTCATATAGCCATCTTGCACCAACCAAAGTGACTTAAACACAACTGATGTCGTAATTCGGACTTTTCGACTTAGAGATGTGTCAGAAAGATCATATTTACAATATAAATGCACATAAATGCCATAAAAACTCAAAAAAAAAAATCAAAAGTCATTATTAAATGAATTACAAATGAGAAAATCCGACCTTTTTTAACTTAGAGTTTCCAAGTTGGAAACCTGTATTGATGGTAAATTTGTTGTAAGTAATAATTTCTTTTTCCAGTTATGATAAAATATGCAAATTGCGTGCAAAAAATGCATTTGTATTTTGATTGTATAATTTCTATGAAACTGTATATATTCATATATAAATATATACTATGACAAAACAAATCAGTTTACAGCACCTTCATTAATTGAATAAAAACATAAACCAAAAAATCCAAAACACCCAATTTGGATAGTTTTTTTTCATCATTTTGTAAAAGTAGACTTTAAAAACATTACGAATTTTTTTTTTTGTAGAAAAGTCGCATTGCTATCTTTCTCTGACCAAACTGATTTAGACAAATTTGACATTGTAATTAAATACGTAAATACGAAGTTCCCAGGAGGACTTGAATGCAACATTTGACTCTCAGCATATTCCAAATCTTCTAAAGCCACATTTGTGTGATGCTTTTTGGTCTTATGATACTCATTTGAGATTTTTCAGACCAAAATCGTAGCATTTCTGTCTTAGGTTTCATGCAATTACACATATACCCACACACGTCCACGAAAACAAACACCTGATGACTGTCCCAGTGCATGGGAAGGGAGAGGGAGAGCGATCGGTGGGGAGATTTTCAGGTTGAGTGCACCCCATTAAAAGAAGCCATCTGTTTATCAGCAGAGCGACTGAAGAATTGGGAGCCATTCAGTTTTGTGGAGTGACCCCACCGTGGCCCTGAGAGAGAGAGCTGCCAGCTTCAGTCTGATCAGTCTGTCTCTGTCTCACTTATGCTCACTGGCTCTTTCTTTTCTCTCCCATGGTCCTTTTTTACTTCTTTTTGTATCCCTTTAAAACCATCTTTGCCCTCTTTCGTTCGAGGGCCAGGGCACACATTAAAGCCCCTTTTACACGTTCACATTTTTCTCTCATAAAATCTCTTTTAACCTCACCCTTTGGTTGCGGCCACACATTGCATTTATGACTCAGTGATTTGTGTTATTGCATGAAATATTTTACACTACCTATGCTAAAAGAGATAAAGACAGAAAAATATAGCAATGTAATAGGAGTTTAATACACTGTTTCAGTGATATTTCTATACCGTTATAGCTTTTATTCATTTTTGAATTGTCTTCTGTCTATCTATCTATCTATCTGTCCTTTTTTCATTTTAATTTTAGTTTTGGTCATTTAAATTGGCATTATTATTGTTATTATTATTATTATTATATTTATTTATAAATATTTCTTGTCCACTTTATTTTGGTTAGTACCCGAAGTACCATTTCTAATTCTCATATAGGTTTTCCCCATTTTTTTTGACTAATATGCATATTTTTGTTTCAGCTTAATTAAATTAAAGATTTTAATTTTTCATTTACATTTTTTTTTTATTTAAATTAAATTAAAATTACATTTTATTTGTATATTTATTTGCCACTTTATTTTTATTTTAGTTTTTGTAATTTTAGTTCTTAAATGTATTTTTTTCAGTTAGCATGTTTTCCTAATTTTTTTTTGACTAATGTGTATATTTTGTTTCAGCTTCTTTTGTTTTTGTTTTTTTTGGAATTTGTTTGTTTTTAGTAGTTTTAGTTGAGCGCAAAGAGCAAAAGAACAATGTAGTAATAGCTAGAATGAATTTCTATGCAAAACATTCATGAATCATTTTTTAGCTTTATTTTTGTCAGTTTTAGTTTAAATTTTTTAGTTTAAATAAATAAATAAAATAATAATAATAGTAATATTTTAAAAGCGTTTCTAATTTTCCTTTAAGTTTTTCATGTAATATTTTATTTTATTTTATTTTATTTAGCAAAAAAAAAAAAAAAAAAACTTTTTAAATTCATATTAGTACTTATGCTAAATAATGTACAGACAGAAAAAAATATAACAAAGTAATGGGATCTTAATACAGTGTTGTTTTAGTTATTTTTTTAGTATTTTAGTATTTTTCATTTTAATGTTAGTTTTGGTCCATTATTATTAGTAGTAGTAGTAGTAGTATTTATTTTTGTAAATATTTCTTGTCCACTTTATTTTATTATTATTTTTTATATTTTAGTTCTTAAACTTTTTTTTTCAGTTAGTTGCCAAGACACCATTTCTAATGAAGTTTTCCTAAAACATATTTGACTAATATGTGTTTTGTTTCAAAAATGACCAAAAATTATTTTTTAATAGTCTAGGTAAAGTGCAAAGAGCAAAAGAACAATGTAGTGATTTTTTTATGCAAATAATGCATAAATCAGTTTTTAGCTTTATTTTTGTCAGTTGTAGTAAATAAATAAATAAATGAATAAAATAATGTATAAAATAATAAATATAATGAAATAATCTAATTGTAAAAGCATTTTTAATTTTCTTTTAAGTTTTTCATGTAATATTTGTATTTTACTTATTTTATTTGAGTTTATTTAAATGACAAAAAATAAAATAAATGAATATATATTTTTACAACTAACCAATTTAGTTAATAACAAAAGTGGTTTAAGAGCAAAGGAACAATATACTGATAACTACAACAACACTTTTCTATGCAAATGAATTTTTGAATATATTAAAACACTAAACTAAATGCCAATTTATTTAAAAATGCTATTATTTACTAAAACCACAGAAATCAGTTCTGCTTGTGTTTCACAAGTAAGGCTCAATAAAAAAATCAGTTTTCTGCAATACTGCGTTTTATCCACATGGGGGCACTGCAACCGTTAAAATAACCACTTACATTGAACATCTAATGGTAGTTTTTCTCATAGTGATTTCTTAATGTGTTTAATTTGACTTTTTACAGTCATATTGACACAAATTGTAAGGTTAACATTTGTATCACATTTAAAAGCTCAACGCAGTATCATAACTTGCTTTGCAAGTGATAAACCCATTGACTTTTCGGATATGTTAACGAACGCAGAGAAGAACAGGTTATTTAGAAATTAAGTTTTTATGCAAACAGGTTGAGCTTTCACTTTTACCGAGCAGGTTAGAAAAAATAATAAATCAAATCACCTCAGAGAATGAGTGCGACTCCACATTTCAAGGACGTGTAGAGGTTTTATTTAGCCAGAGTTGTGATTTAGACTATAATGACTATAACATGTCAGTATCCGATTTTTAATTTCTTCCCCCCAAAATTAAATATTACTTGTATTTCTGAATTTTCTGAATTGCGACTCTCTAGAATTAACGTTTGCTAACTGGTTTTCTCCCAATCTACTTGCAAGAAACCATTAAGGCTTTCAGTATCATCAAACAAATGTTGTGTATCTACAGGAGCGTTATTGTTATTGTTATTATTAGTATTATTTCGGTTCAGATTGAGCCGAAGTCGGCTGGAAAGTGCCTGCGGCGCGCCCGTTCACCCGGAGGTCGTCTCGCCCGCCGTTAGCCGGCCATTGTTGGCGTCTAAATGGGATCATGTGTATCAGAAAGGTGTCGGAGAGTGAGCTGAAAATCACTTTCACAAGTGGATGATTACCTCTGCCACATGTTAACCCAGATTGGCCCGCTTCCATGCACTCATTGCTCCCTCAACCTTGACTGGAGGTTTTTTTTCCCCCCACAGGCGCTGTGTGTCCATTTATGAAGAATTGATTTCACCTCACCCATATTTCCGCACACATCCTTCTTTTTTGTTACGTTTCTAAGAATGTGTGCTTAATCAATAGCCTAAGATGTGTTTTTCTCTCCGTCACTGAGTGAACATGACAGAATTCAGGCGTTTGGGAAATTAATGAATGACAGCTACATTCCATAAACTTTCTATATGTTTCACACCTTGGCTTAATGGATACGGTGATATACTTTAACATGATGATTATTTTTAATCACGTCTGTAAATTAGGATATCGAGGAATGTCGATTTGATTAATTCATGACACTCATCAAAAATGTATTTTTATTTTCTCTGTAGGTATCTTTACGCCTTAGGCCAAAGAGTCTGGAAGCGATGGAAGAGGAGATATTTTGTACTTGTTCAGGTGGGCAGATTTTCTAATTACAGCTTAATATATGTATTTAATTCTTTTGATGGAAAAGAAATTCCAAATGATTTTGACCAAAAAAAAATTATCACAACACTTTACAAGGTTCATTAGTTAACTACACTAGTTAATGTGAACTAAGAATGAACAATGCTTCTACAGCATTTGTTAGTCTTAGTTAATTTCAGCATGTACTAATGAATTATTAAAATCACAAGTTGTGTTAACGTTAGTTCGTGCGCTGTGAACTAACATGAACAATGTACAACTGCACTTTTATAAACTAACATTTATAATAAATGTATTGTTCGTTGTTTGTTCTTGTTTGTTAATACATTAGTTAATGTTTACAAATGTCACCTTGTGTAAAGTGTTACCAAGCATGTGTTAACTACTGTAGCATGAACGAGTAATGAACAATACATTTATTACGCTAGTTTAATAATAATAATAATAATAATAATATTTTAAAAGCGTTTCTAATTTTTCTTTAAATTTTTCATGTAATATTTTATTTTATTTACCAAAAAAAAAAAAACTTTTTAAATTCATATTAGTATTTACTTATGCTAAATGATATACAGACAGAAAAAAATATAACAAAGTAATGGGATCTTAATACAGTGTTGTTTTAGTTATTTTTTAGCATTTTAGTATTTTTCATTTTAATTTTTTCATTTTAATGTTAGTTTTGGTCCATTATTATTATTATTATTAGTAGTAGTATTTATTTATTTTTGTAAATATTTCTTGTCCGCTTTTTTTTTTTTATTATTATTATTTTTTATATTTTATTTCTTAAACTTTTTTTCAGTTAGTTGCCAGGACTCCATTTCTAATGAAGTTTTCCTAAAAATTTTCAAAAATGACCAAAAATTATTTTTTAATAGTCTAGGTTAAGTGCAAAGAGCAAAAGAACAATGTACTGATAGCTAGAATGAATTTTTTATGCAAATAATGCATAAATCAGTTTTTAGCTTTACAATAAGGTGAACATTTGTAAACATTAATTACTGTATTACAACTGACAAAAATAAAGTGTTACCTAGCATGTTAACTATGAACGAGTAATGAACAATACATTTATTACACTAGTTTTTCATCTTTGTTAATGTTAGTTAATAAAAATACAGTCGTTCATTCTTTGTTCATTTACACAACAACAAACACAACTTGTGATTTAATAATGCATTAGTAAATGCTGAAATTAACATTAACTAAGATTAATAAATGGCGTAGAAGTATTGTTCGTTCTTAGTTCATGTTAACTAATGTAGCTAACTAATGTTAACTAATGAACCTCATTGTAAAATGCTACCCAAAATGTAAATAAACAAAAAAATCAATAAAAAAAGAAAAATATGGCTGATCAGTCAAAGAACACTGTGACATCATAATTATTAAGTAAAAAAAAAATCATTTTGTGTGTATTTGTACTGTGTTTATGACATAATTTACACAGTTTAGATATAAATCGCAAATTTTTAAGCTATATGTAGCACACAAAGGAATATTTGTGACCTTAGACCACAAAACCAGTCATAAAGGTCCATTTTTGAAAGTGAGAATCATACATCATCTGAAAGTTGAATAAATAAGCTTTTTATTGATGTATGGTTTGTTAGGATTGGATTATATTTGGTTGAGATACAACTATGTGCAATCTGAGGGTGCAAAATAATCTAAATATTGAGAAAATCGCCTTGTTTTGCAAATAAAGTTCTTAGCAATGCATATTACTAATTGAAAATTAAGTTTTGATACATTTATGGTAGGAAATTCACAAGATATCTTCATACAAACATGATCTTGACTTAATATCCTAATGATTTTTGGCATAAAAAGAAAAAATCGATCATTTTCACCCATACAACGTATTATTGGCTATTGCTACAAATATACCCGTCCTATTTATGACTGGTTTTGTGATCTAGGGTACTGTTTAGGATTTTTTGATTGTGTTAAGATGATCTCCTCTCTTTTTTGTCGTTCAGGTGAGTCAGTACACGTTTGCCATGTGCAGTTACCGGGAGAAGAAGTCCGAGCCGCATGAGCTGATGCAGTTGGACGGGTATACGGTAGATTACTCCGATCCGCAGCCAGGTACACTCACGCTTCAACGCTAATGCGTTATTTAGATACTCAGTCAAATGTTCATGTGGCCGTTTGAGTTTATTTTCAAAATTGGATGAATAATCATGGTTAAAATAAATTGCAGTGACCTGTCTTAAATTTGAATTTCACATTCACTGCGTTTGAAAGAAATAGACGTTATGAGCTTAAATTAAAGTGGGGATGAAATGTTCTGAAAACCAGAATCTGTCTAATTACAGAGAATGAAATTAGGGGGAAATAATGTGAAAATTCAGAATATTTTGTATTAGGAATAATAATATAATGGAGTACTATAAAATTGATTTTTATATATATACAGTATACATTGTCATATATATATTAGCATTTCTTTCTGGCTACTTTGTGTAGGTTTATATGTAAGTACTGGTACTTCTGATTGGACTGAGGCTGGAATTTCATGAGTTTGAAGTAAAAGTATTTGATGGATGTATACTGCATGTATATATATATATATATATATATATATATGTGTGACCCTGGACCACAAAGCCAGTCATAAGGGTCAATTTTTTTGAAATTGACATTTTATACATTATCTGAAAACTGAATGTATGATGTATGGTTTGTTGTGATAGTACAATATTTGGCTGAGATACATCTATTTGAAAATCTGGAATCTGAGGGTGCAAAAAAATCAAAATATTGATGAAATCGCCTTTAAAGTTGTCCAAATGAATTCTTAGCAATGCGTGTTACTAATCAAAAATTAAGTTTTGATATATTTACAGTAGGAAATTTATAAAATATGTTAATTGAAAATGATTTTTACTTAATATCCTAATGATTTTTGGCATAAAAGAAAAATGTATAATTTTGACCCATACAAAGTATTTTTGGCTATTGCTACAAATATACCCGGGCTACTTAAGACTGGTTTTATGGTCCAGGGTCACATATGTAATTATTAAATATATTATTTATATCTATAATTTGTTGTAAATTATGTTTTATTTTTAATACTAAAAATAGTATATTTTATAAATGTAAAATATAGATATTTACAAAAAAAAGTGTACATTTTAAATATATTGTTTTCACTTATTTATAATCTTATAAACGTGAAGGTTTTGCAATGCTGTGCAAATAACGTAGATTATTTTTAGCATCAGCTGCATGAAACACTTTATTTTTGATGTGTAGATGCTTTAAAAGAATAACAAAAACACACGCGTGAGCGTTTTTCTTAGTGAAGTGTTCTTGTGTGAATCTATGATATTGATTCATTTGCTAAAACGACTTCTCTGCAGGTCTTCAGGGAGGGCGAGCCTTCTTCAGCGCTGTACGAGAAGGCGATCTGGTGGTGTTCGCCAGCAGTGACGATCAGGATCGTGCTCTTTGGGTCCAGGCCATGTACCGTGCCACAGGCCAGTCCTATAAACCAGTAGCGCCCGCCCAGAACCAGCAGAACTGCAGAGGAGGGAATGCCCAAAAAGATGCCCCTGTGTCCTTACTCAGTATGTAATCTTTATTCATCTAATAGGTACTATGATCCTAATAACTAAGGGGTAATTAGCATTAGAGCGCAGTTCCATAAAATCTACCAAGATCAGCGCAAATCACTGCATTTTTGGGCGTTAAATAATGCTGCAAATACCAATAATTTGACGAGCGGTTCATTTTAATACTGTCGTCATAGTTTTGCGTCTAATAGACACTCTTACAAATGCATATTCAATAAAGTCAGGTGCAAAAATAACTGCGTCCATGCCTTTTTTTAGCGCTAATTCTTCACTGTGCGTCTTTAGTAAAGATTAATAAAGACAGTACTATGTTAACGGTCTAAGTGTTCTTGATTTCAGACACAAGTCAACATTTTGTTTTAATGCCCAAACCTAAAACCAAACAAATCTGTAAAAACAAAGAAAAGGTGGGCTCTTTTTCTGCCACCTTCAGCTGTCCCCTCCTGAATGGACTTTGAAATTGGAGGTTGCGGTGGCCAGCCATCGATCCATTGGGCCGCAGCACAGACACAGTCTAAACAAATGTCAGCAGGGGGCTTGAATAACCCAAACACTGCTGCTGAGTGAAAGGAGGAACACTTACACCACTGAAATGCTGCAGTTTGCTCACTTTCAACAAACAGAGAGTGAGCCGAATGAGGTTTATGTCATTATGGCTTGTGAAGAAGCGCTCGGAGAGCGCCAGGGCATTCATTTAGCACACAACCTCACGTAAAGCTAAGAAACTAGCATTGCGAGTTATAAATCTGGTCTGGAATCACTATAAAGCTTTTTTTCTTAAGCACCGATGGTGATTGTGTACATGAAGATGGGCTTTTATAAGTAATATTGTGCACACGCTGGCACTCGACTTGCCGTTTGACTTTCAGAGAACGTTTTTCAAGGTCTCTTTCCTCCTGTCTTACCGGACCTCATACACAATCGTTTTTCAATGCATCTGAGGTTCGACGCAGAGCATGGAAAGAGCATGGAAAAGTCTCTCAGTGCCGAATATAATCGTAGCCAGTGATAACTGTGGCATTCGGCCAATTAAAAGGTCACGCATTCTTTCAGAAATACTTCTTTTTATTAAGAATTCACCTAAAATCCAGTCCTGTTAAACAAATCCGCCACGTTACGGCGAGTCAATGAAGGTATTAACTCGTCCTGACATTGGACTTCCTATCATTGATTGATTCGCACTGATCTGTCTCACCGCCTTACCGCGTCCTCTCATAGCCAGATCGGCGTTTCCCGTCAAAGGCTCGGGTTTCATATCCAACCCGAACACCGATGTCCTGTCCTGCCTCATTAGTCTTTCCGACTGCGGCTGGTTTCACTCGAAGCGACCCGCCGGGCCGTACCGGCGATATCGGCGTGTTGATACCTGTCATAAAGCTCCCGTCCACCTTGTCGAGAGATGTCAGATGGATGTGACTGCTGGCTTGACCGCCTGGACCGGGAAGCGCGCGAGGCGTGTTCCCGGCCCCTTCAGCTGGGATTAAAGACGACGCACCCCCTCTCCGTCCACTTGTCCATGGATAATAGCGGTAACTCGAAGTTGACACGGATCAATGTGGTGCTCCTGTCAAACCCGATCTGTCAGATTTGCTACGTGGATCAATACCACACCCAATCTCCTTTTGTCTCTTTTCTATCTATCACGTCTCGACGTAATGAACGTAAAATGACCTACATCGAATTAAAAGAACAGACAATAGGCCGACTTGGGAGTTCGTACCCAACAAGTGATGTTTCGGGGGGAACCGACAAATGCCCACACTGCTTCCAGGCAAGAACGGGGCTTTTCACCGTCAATGCGAAGTCGTTGGCATGCCAGAAATGGCAGCGTTAATAAAAGCAATCACTAATGCTCGTCTCAAGAAGGTGCCGCTGGCCATGGAGGCGTCAGGAGGAGCCTTGGTCTTTTGTGGTCCTTGAGAAGCGAAGGCCCTCGCTCCGCATATGTGGGCTCTCAACACGCCGCCAGCGAGTGTTAGGCTTTTCACGGACCTCCCATTAGCCCATTTTGAGGACGCTCGTGAAAGGACTGGAAATGAACTTGGGCACACTTTTAGTGCTTTCTCCTGCTTTTTCTGCCTCGCGGCTTTCTCTCGGCTCCCTCTTTCTCTGACTTGCCCTGACCCCTCGGCCTCTTTGCATCGTGCCGAACGTGTCGGCGTTTTTTTCCCTCCCGCATTCAATTTCCTCTCCGCCCAAGCCGTGTCAGGAAGTCTGAATGCGTACGAGAGAGACCGTCGGCGAATGCGCAGCCCGCGTTCGTCCTAATTACAGCGCTCTCACAAAGGTGCGCTCCTTTTACTCAAGGTCGAGACTCAATCAGAACGAGTGACATCACTTTTATACAACTCACCTGGCTTCACCAGCCAGCGAAAAATTGCTTTAAGTGCTTTGAAGTCACGCGGCATTGTTTCCACACATCGGCGTTTTAAGCGTTTAATGCGCTAAAGATCAGAACATTCAGCCCGCCGCGGTTTAGCACAGGGCGCCGGGTGTTTTTTAGCAAGACCTGGCCTTTATTTTAAAAGGCTGAATGCTGGTTTGAATGCGAGAGGTGTTCGATTGATAAATTAGAGCACTTTGGTGTCTATTTATGTGGGCATGTGGACAAAGTGCTAATATTTTACAGCAGTTTACAGCCACGCTTTCACGTTTCGGAGCGACTGCCAGCTGAAATGTGGAAAACTGAGTTTCACAGCGTAGCTTTGGCCAAAAGAGGTGAAATGCAAACACTCAGGCTGTGTACGGAGATGGAGAGTGTGTAACCAAACACAGATTTCGGGCTTTTACACTGCGTTTAAGGGTGTGAACCACACTTGCGTTCTGCCACGGGTGGTTCATTTGAATAGTAGTACATATAAAAATGTTAGAGATGATTTTGACGTTAATCGTATGTCTCGTATGTTTCCTTTGCCTTATCACGGATGTCTTTATATATAGTAGTTGCAGTGCAATAGGCATTAACTGGCCATCTCTCATGGTGGGGATGGGATTTTTAGAATAAAACGGTGCCGTATGCCAACGCGTGCCAGATTTCTGACTCTGTGTGTGTGTGTTTCTGGCACAGGTCTGGAGAAGACTCAGAGACAGGGAGTGGAGGAGCTCATCTCTGCCATGCCCTGCAACTTCGACCACGCCAGCCTGTTCATCATGCTGCAGAAACACACGCTCCTACATCGCATGAACGACTCCTTTTCCTGTCTGGTGAGAGCACAAGAGTGTGTTGTGATGGAGAAGATGTGTTATATGACACAAGATGATGTATGCATTTGACTTGCAATGTAGTCCAAACAGTTTCTTAACAAACAGTGATTCCCAAATGAATGATTCTTACGAGTCAGTTCCTTTTAATGAATCGAAAATATACAATGCAATCAGTGTAGCCAAATTGATTCCTGAACAAATGATTCTTACAAATCAAAACCGTAGGGCAGCCAACGATTTTTATTAGTGAATCAAACCCATATTGTGCAACCAATATCGTTCAAATGATTCCTGAGCAAATAATTCTTATGAATCATTTCTTTTAGTAAATCAGAACGTACTGCAGCCTATGTAGTACAAATAGTTCCTGAACAAATTATGCTTATCAGCCTTCTTTTTAGAGAATTGAGAAAAAAAATCACATAGGTTTGATTCACTAATAGCAACTGGCTCATAAAAATGACTCATTCATTCGGGAATTTTAAAAAATATAAGAATGTAAGAATCTGTTGGACTACACTGTTGTGTTAAATGTTTTGTATTCACTTGAAACAACGGCTTATAATAATCATTCATTTTGACTAACTTAAAAAAAAAAACTGATTCATGAGAATTATTTATTTGGGAATCGGTTGAACTACATTGGTTGCGCTATAAGAACTGACTCATAAGAATCATTCAGATGAGAATCGACTACAGTAGTCATGCTGAATGTTTTTTTTTCACTAAAAACATGGCTTGTAAGCATCATTTGGACTGCATTCTTTGCTCTATGTTTTGATTTACTAAAAGGAAATTATCCATTTGGTCGGAAATCATTTGAACTACATTGATTGGGCTACATTGGTTTGATTCAGTAATAAGAACTGGCACGTAAAAATCATTCATCACGGTTTAACAGAAAATAATTGATTTGTTAGAATCATTTGTTCAGGAATCAGTTTGGTTACACTGATTGTGCTGTATATTTTTTGATTCATTAAAAAGCACTGACTTATAAGAATCATTCGTCACTGTTTTTTAGGAATCATTTGTTCAGGAACTGGTTGGACTACATCGGTTGCACTGTATGGTTATAAATTCCTGAACATAATTTATTCGTAAGAATCGTTTGCAATCATTTAGGTGGCACTGGTTGCGCTGTGTGTTTTTGAAACACTTAAAAGATCCAGATCATAGGAGTCATTCGTGGAATCTGGACTATACTGGCCATGTGAATGGTTTTCATTCACTATAACGAACCACCGGATACTGTAAGAATCATTCCTTTAGGAATGGTTTAGACTGCATTGGTTGTGCTACATGATTTACTTGATTAAAATGATTCTTCATTAGAATCATTTGTTCGGGAATCGATTTGGCTACACTGATTGTGCACTGTGTTTCTGATTCATTAAAAAAACTGACTAATAAGAATCATTAATCTGGGAACCACTGTTTTTTGGAATCATTTGGAATTGTTTGGGTGGCAGTAGTTGTGCTGTATGTTTTTGATACACTAAAAAGAACCAGATCATAAGAGTCCTTCATTTAGTAGTTGGACTACTCAGGTTGTGCTGTTTGTTTCTGATGCACTAAAAAGATCCAGATGGTAAGAGTGATTCATTTAGGAGTTGGACTACATAGGTTGTGCTGTATGTCTTTGTTTCACTGAAAAGAACCAGATCACAAGAGTCATTCGTTCAGGAGTTGGACTAAACAGGTTGTGCTGTATGTTTTTGATTCATTAAAGAGATCCAGATCGTAAGAGTCATTTGTTCAGGAGTTGGTCTACACAGGTTATGCTGTATGTTTTTGATTAACTAAAAAGATCCAGATCATATGATTCATTAGTTCTTGAATTGGTTGGACTATAATGGTTATGTAAATTGTTTTGATTTATTATAACAAAGCAGCATATATTCTTATTTTTTCTGGAATTGTTTGGACTACACTGGTTGTGCTGCTTGGTTTTGATTTACTTCATTAAAATGATTCTTCATTAAAATCATTTGTTCAGGAATCGATTTGGCTACACTGATTGCGCTGTATTTTTTAAATTTATTTAAAAAGAACTGACTCATAAGAATCGTTCATTTGGGAGTTGGACTACACAGATTGTGCTGTATGTTCTTGATTCACTAAAAAGGACCAGATCATAAAAGTAATTTATTCAGGAGTTGGACTACGTAGGCTGTGCTGTATGTTTTTGATT
>JAHKKF010523428.1:0-10186 GCA_019740295.1 Labeo calbasu | reverse complement strand
AGATATTTGTGTTGATTCAACTTGAATTTTTAAGGCAGCTGGGTTACTTACCTTGCTTTTAAGTTTAACAAACACAAATATCTAAGTTTTCACTTAGTACAACTTAACATTTCAAGTTGACTAAACTTATTTGAGTTGACTGAACGTAAAATTTGCAGGGTAACAAATGATTTTAAGTTGACTCAACAAATTGTGTTTTTTTTTGTTTTTTACAGTGTAGTATAAACTTAATTTTCAGGTCAACTACTGTCAGTTTAAAAAATCTTACTGAGTTCAAACTCTAAATAATTTTAAGGAAACTTCAAGCAGTATGGTGCACTTGCAATGTGTTGTCTCAGATATTTCTCCTAAAATTCCTACAGACAAATAAAAACAGAAACAAATCAACTGACATACAGTGAGAGTCTAGAGCTATAAATATGAATGTGGATAACACATTTTATGGATGGACAGAAAGGCAGTTTACACCCTGCTCCATCAAGTGAAGGTGGCTTTATTGATGGAGGCGTTATGAATATTTGAAGAGGCTTTGAGCCGCCCATGAAAGAGCGCTGAAGGTTTTGTGAGCGTGGCATTTGTCTCCCACCTATACAAAGCAGCTCTTTGCCTTAAAAGCCATTGAGGTGGATGCTGGGTAGATCCGGTCCAAAGCAGACCATCCATCAGCACAGGGCACTGAAATGTCAGCAGCGCTGGCACATCGACGTCCTGTAGAAACCCACACACATCCAGCACATCTCTGAAACCCAAACCATCTCTGAATTCTCCATATGTGGCAGTGAGAAGGATCGAGGTGACGGTGTAATTACGAGAGACGTGTCGACACCTCTAGAGTGATTTTTGCACAGACGACACCTTGAAATGAATGAACGCTGCCGGTTTCATAATTCACTGTGCAATTCTACCTTGTAATGTGATTTAACATCAACGGTGTTTTCATTTTGCTTATGTGTTAATTAAAGGTGAAGCATGTACTGCAATTTATTCACTGTTAGGATTATTTATCACTTTCTAATTTGATATACAGAGACAGCAAAGAATGTCATTCAAAGGTTGACTTTCCAAAACAGCAAACACAGATCTGTTTAGGATGTGAATACACTGTATACAGAGCAGAAATAAGTCCTAAAACTGAACATTTTTGCACTTGTAAATGTTTTTTAAATAGGTTTTTTGTTAAATGTCTGAAATAAGGTGTTTTTAACACAAGCTCCAGATATTTTCTCATTAAAACACGTCAGAAATGTCATCTCTGCAGCGCTTTGTTTATCATATGCTGTAAATGTTTTGGCAGGGTTTCTGCAAACTTTATCAAGGTGAATTTAAGTGAATTTATGGTTAAAAAATATATATCTGCTCAGTCAAATCCTTTTAAAAAGTTTTCACATTATTTATTTATTTATTTATTTATTTTGTATGAAAAATAAAAATCGAAAAAAAAAATAAATGAATATAAAGCATAAAAAAATAAAAATAAACAAGACTTTATGTCTTTAGGTTAAATGTCTGGTAAATGTAAGACATTTTAGGATATTTAAGAAAAATGAAGGAATATATAAGAAATTATCAAAATTAAGTGAATTTATGATTAAAAAATATATCTGCTCAGTCAAATCCTTTTTAAAAAGTTTAAACACGCTAGTTCTCAAAAATATATATTTTTATGTTTTTTTTTTACACACCTCAGATCCATTTAAAAACACCCCACTGACATTTTTATTTTTTATTTTTTTATGAAAAACGCGCTCATTTTCTTTTTAAAAAATCTAAAAATATGAAAGAAAAAAAAATCTTTATATCTTTAGGGTAAATGTCTGGTAAATTTAAGACTTTTTAGGACATTTAAGAAAAATAAAGGAATATATAAGAAATGAATCAAAATTAAGTGAATTTATGATTAAAAATATATATATATCGACTCAAAAAAAAGCTTTTTCAAAAAGTTTTCACACCCTACTGACATTTTTATTTTATTTTTTTATGAAAAACACTCATTTTGGCTGTCAAAAAATATTTTAAAAAAAACAAGACTTCATATCTTTAGGAAAAATGTCTTGTAAATTTAAGACTTTTTAGGACATTTAAGAAAAATTAAGGAATATATAAGAAGTTTGTCAAAATTAAGTGAATTTATGATTTTAAAAAAATCTGCATATTTTTATTTATGAAAAACACATTCATTTTCATTCTCAAAAAAATCTAAAAAATACATAAATAAATAAAAACAAGACTTTATATCTTTAGGTTAAATGTCTGGTAAATTAGTAAATTACTAAGTTTTATAGAAGAAATGTATCAAAATTAGATGAATTTATGATTAAAAAATATATCTGCTCAGTCAAATCCTTTCAAAAAGTTTTCACACCCCATTGACATTTATTTATTTATTTAATTATTGTATCGAAAAACATGCACATTTTCGATCTCAAAAAAACTAAAAAAAAAAAAAAGCTAAACTAAACAAAAAAGACTTTTTGTCTTCATTTTGCATCTCAAGTAAATTTATCTTGATTTAAGGATGTTTAGATACTGGTATTGGAAAACAAAGCNAAAGTTTTCACACCCCATTGACATTTATTTATTTATTTAATTATTGTATCGAAAAACATGCACATTTTCGATCTCAAAAAAACTAAAAAAAAAAAAAAAACTAAACTAAACAAAAAAGACTTTTTGTCTTCATTTTGCATCTCAAGTAAATTTATCTTGATTTAAGGATGTTTAGATACTGGTATTGGAAAACAAAGCAAAAACATTAAAAAAAAGTTGCACTTTTTGCAGTGCATGCAACATTTATTTCCATGATTTTTTTAAGATCTTTTTAAGGCCTAACTTGCGGATGGGCAAATTAAATACATTTAAAACTTATTGAAAGAACCACAGAAACACTGTATTGTAGAAACACACACTGTGACTATAGGGTAATTATAGTTAGAACCATAAAAACATTTTCATTATTTGAAATAAAATAAACATGAACGTAAAGTAAATTATTGAAAAAAAAAATAATAATAATAATAAAATACAATAAGCAATATAAAAACGTCTTATCAGAAACACTTCTCATTTTCATTTAGTTTAATTAAATGTGCTAAAATAAAAAAATAAAAAAAAGTAGGCTAATAAAAATGACAAAACCCCCTGCGACACACTTACTAAAACTTTAACTGAAATGAAACAAAAATAAAAACATTCGAAATGCTAGTAATAATATCTCAGTGAAGCTAAAATACCATTGCTGTGATGCAGCTCCAACAAACCACCCCAGAATAAATCTCTGAATTTGTAACGGGAGCATAAATGGAGACACACCTCAGGCGGTTAGTATGTGTGTTTTGTGTCTATAACCTCTTGATCTTTATTGTTAATTGGCTGCGTCTGTCGTGCACTCATCCCCCGCGCTACAGCGATCACACGCTCTTCTGAAGCTCTGGGAAAACACAGCTGACCTTTTCCTCCTGCCCACCTGCCGGAAGGTCATCCAGAGACGCCGCTCGTCTGTACGGATCGCTATAGGCCCGTGTGCTCTTCATGCATGGAATCACAATATCACAACCTTGACTCCAGCCATAATTTCTAGTCCCACCGCTATATAAGTAGGCGTTTAGTATGCAGCGCGTTGCAGATTTTTGCATATTGTTTCCTTCGTGTCATGTCGGCAGGACTGTATTTACGACATCATAATTATCATGCTCGTGTGACCGAACTACATTGTGAGAATGAAATGCATAAAACATAAAAGACACATCCTTTGCTCTTCCTTTTGTGCTTCGAAGTACTAAAATGTTTTTGAAGAACACGAGTAAATCTGAAATTGCCCAGCGTGTCATTTATTCTGACCCAAATCACTTGAAAGCACATCACATCCTAATCTTCTGAACTTGAACTTGACTTGAAAGCAGCTTATGTGTCAAATTCTTCTAAACCATTAACCTTAAGATTTCATGAATATCAAAAACACATCAAAATTCATTTTTTTGTAGTCAAAAAGCTGATGAAAGAAAATGGATAAGTTTGGAATTGCACATTACCATACCGCTTTGTACTATTTCTGCTGTATTTAATAAGAATAGAGTGCTAAGTATGCAAACTTCACAGTATGCATTTGCCTAGTGATATTTTAGTTTCATTAATATACTTTTTGTTTATATTTTAAATTAGATTTGATTTATTATTAATACAATTCAATTATTTGGAATTTTGATGTTGTTTTGGGGTTTTAAAATATTTCTACATATTTTTAGTTTTAGTTGTTTTAGTACTTCAGCTTAAACTAAATGGAAATGGGAAATTCAAAACTAGAAAAAAAAAAAGATTTTTAAATATTTTAATTACAGTTTCATTTAATGTTTATTTCAGGTATTTAAAATGTTTTTTTTATAAACAATTGTATTTTTAATATTTTTTATTATATATTAAAATTTTTAATTAGATATTATTTTATTTTCTATTTTCTGTTTTCACTTTAATTTTAACTGTAGTAATATTGTTTTGCGTTTTTTATTCATTTTAGTTTTTTCTTTATTTTTCTTTTTTTAATTAAATATTATTATATATTTTTTATTTTAATTTAGTTACATTTTTTGGAATTTTTATGTTGTTTTGGGGTTTTAAAATATTTCTATATATAAAATATTTCTATATATTTTTTTGTTTTACTACTTCAGCTTAAACTAAATGGAAATGAGAAATTTCAAAACTAGCAAAAAAAGGTTTTTAAATATTTGAATTGCAGTTTCATTTTAATGTTTATTTCAAGTAATTAGAATGTTTTTTATATACTATTTTATTTATGTTTAATATGTTTAATATATATTATTTTTCATTTTATATTTCTGTTTTCACTGTAATTTTAGCTAAAACTATAGTAATATTGTTTTGCGTTTTTTATTCATTTTATTTAGCTTTAGTTTTTTTACTACTTCAACTTGAGAGAGAAATGAGAAATGTACAAAATGAGAAATGTACATATAATTTTAATATATATATATATATATATATATATATATATAATTTTCTGTTTCAGTTAATATTTCTTTTATTTTAAGTAATTTGTAATTTTTTTATTAATTAAATATTATTAGATATTTTTTATTTTCATTTCAGTTACATTTGATGTGTTGTTTTGAGGGTTTCAAATATTTCTAGATATTTTTAATTTATTTAGTTTTAGTACTTCAGCTTAAACTAAATGGCAATGAGAAATTCAAAACTAGAAAAAAAGGGTTTTAAATAGTTGAGTTTTATTTAATGTTTATTTCAGATAATTAAAATGTTTTTTGATATACAATTTTATTTATTTTTAATATTTTTATTATATATTATTTTTTATTTTCTGTTTTCACTTTAATTTTAGGTAAAGCTGTAGTTATATTTTGCGTTTTTTAATTCATTTTAGTTTTTTCCTTATTTTTCTTTTTTTTAATTAAATATTATTATATATTTTTTATTTTAATTTCAGTTACATTTTTTGAATTTTGATGTTGTTTTGAGGGTTTAAAATATTTCTATATATTTTTAGCTTATTTAGTTATAGTTGTACTTCAGCTTAAACTAAATGGAAAAGAGAAATTCAAAACTAGAAAAAAGGTTTTTAAATATGTAAATTACAATTTCATTTAATGTTTATTTAAAGTAATTAAAATGTTTTATATATATATTTTCTTGTTTTGATATACTATTTTATTTTTTATATTTTTAATATATATATATATTTTACATTTTCTGTTTACACTTTAATTTTAGCAAAAACTGTAGTATTGTTTTTTTCGGGGTTTTTTATTCATTTTAGCTTTTCTCTTTATTTTTCTTTATTATTATTATTATTGTATGCTTATAAAGTTTGTTTTATTTTATTTAGTTTTAGTTATTTTAGTACTTCAGCTTAAGCTAAAAGAAAATGAGAAATGTACATATAATTTTAATATAAATATATATATCATTTTCAGTTTCAGGTAATATTTATTTTATTTCAAAAAGTTTTTTTTTTTTTTTTCACGTTTAGTTAACCATGGTCTATACATTCAAACTGAACTATTATGGTTGGGAAGGTCATTTAAAAAATAAATAAATAAATAANTGAGAAATGTACATATAATTTTAATATAAATATATATATCATTTTCAGTTTCAGGTAATATTTATTTTATTTCAAAAAGTTTTTTTTTTTTTTTCACGTTTAGTTAACCATGGTCTATACATTCAAACTGAACTATTATGGTTGGGAAGGTCATTTAAAAAATAAATAAATAAATAAATAAATAAATAAATAAATAAAAAAGCATACTGTGAATACAGCACACTAGTCAGTAAGTAGTAAACTAGTACTCTATTCTGCACATAGCCAGTGGCTGTGTTTGTGCTGGCACTGATCTGAGAACAGCGAGGGAGGGTGATTTTCCCATGGGGATCACAGACAGAAATAATTTTCCTCATTATGACACAGTCAGACAATCATCACACAGAGAGAAACTATCCAGAGCTTCTGAATGCCAATTACAGATCATCAAACACGCGCTCAGTGCCTTTCCAGCCCTCAGACTCAATTTCCAGTCATTCTCCAGTCAGTCCCGCTCGGCGTTCCCGAGCGGGTCGGATAATGGTAGTAAATCACAGGAGAGCGCGTGGGACCCGTCTCATTTCACTAGAATGCAGCGACGCCTCCGAGGTAATCAAAACAGACAGAAAACGAAGTTTACCAGGCTCTATTAGTAATTAAGGTTAATTGGCACATGTATCTTGGCTTGTCACGCTCGCTGTGTGTTGATCCTGTTAAAAATCCAATGAGCCTGCAGTTACAACCTACAGACAAATGGTATTTAAAATACTATAAGTTTAATTCTACTATGTCACTGACATTCACAAAAAGTCATTCTTGTCAATCATGTGATTGACAGCTCTTTTGACCTATAGCGTCCCTGCTGTGCCCTTTGGGGGCGGCGGCTTGGGCAGGTGAGGAGGAGAGAAAACATACAGCTGCTGCAGTTCTCAGAGTGTCTGTTCGTGTTCGGGATGTAAATGAATCCGGTTCAGTTCAGAGAGAAGTTCAGAAAAATATTATTCAGATATTCTTTTTGAGTTTGGGGACATCTGCATTTCCAGTTTTCCAGTTGTGAGTAACGCTGTGTAGAATTTACCATAACGTTTTTAAAAGTGTTTAAATTCTAGGAATGTTGTCTTGTAAACTCTTTGACCTAAAATTTAACTAATAATATTTACTTACAGTCAATATTTTACAGTTACTTACAGTCTCCCTGAGATGTAAATGAAAAGTTCACATTACAGTAGCTTATTGCATGTTCATGGTTCTGTGATTACATTAATGATCACATGACTTGTTGGTAAAGATTTAATTGTTTTTATTTTACATTTTTTATTATTTTAATTTAGCTTTTTATCAGTTCTCAAACCCTCTGAGGTTCCCTTACAAACCCCAGATTGGGAAATCCTAATCTAATACCATCCATATAATATTATTTGAGTAATTAACTATAAATGTGAATTATAAGAAATATAGTTTTTTTAGGGTATCCTTTTAATGTACAACACATTGTGAAAACCACTCTATTGGCATAAAAAATCTTTATAAAATATTGAAAAATATTACAAATATCATTGTAAAATTAATATAATATTTCATATTTTAATATTATATTATACTTAAAATATATAAGTCTTTAAATACTGTATATATATATAATATATAAATGTTTATAACATTATTTTTGTCTATTATTGCCATAAAGTTTAATATAATAACATTAACCAACAATTAAACAATTATAAAAGTTTACAAATATTTAAAAAAAAATATTTAAAAAAAAATGTAAAAGTTTTAAATAAATAAAAAGACATTCAAGTAGTACTACAAAGTTTATTTTAGTATCATTGAGATGTAAAATGGCAAATATTGTCTTGCCAACAAGCTGAAATAAATATATATATATATGTATTTCTATATTATTTCAGTTAACATTTATTTGATTTAAAGTAATTTTTTTATGATTTTAATTTTAGTTTTAATTTTATTTTTAGTCAACTTTAATAACCCTGGTACCACCAAGAATGTTTTCTTTTAAATTTGTATTTGCTATTCTTGTCATAACCTTTAATACACTGACATTAACCAACATTAAATTGCTGTATGAACATCTGGTGAGTGCATATGTGACCACAAAACCAGTCATAAGGGTCAATTTTTTAAAATTAAAATCAATGTATGGTTTGTTAGGATAGGACAATATTTGTCCGAGATACAACTATTTGAAATCTGTAATCTGAGGGTATAAAAAAATCTAAATATTGAGAAAATTGCCTTTAAAATTGTCCAAATGAAGTTCTTAGCAATGCATATTAATCAAAAATTAAGTTTTGATATATTTACGGTAGTAAATTTACAAAATATCTTCCTGGAACATGATCTTTACTTACTATCCTAATGAATTTTGGCATAAAAAGAATCATTTTGACCCATACAATGTATTGTTGGCTATTGCTACAAATATACCCGTGCTACTTAAGATTGATTTTGTGCTCGAGGGTCACATATAAAGAATGCATTTCCTACAACAATAGCAGTATATACAGTAAAACAATATATAAACCATCGTCTGATGGTTATTATATATAATCAATAGTTATATATAGTTAGGTAAGCATGACCTATGAGATGTTGCTCTTTTATTTATTTATTTTGGAATAACATGCACTGATGAATCAACATTATTTTAAGAATTTTACTTTGTTAATATAATGTCAAATGCTTTAGAATGCTAAGTGGACCGTGTGTGTGTGTGTGTGTGTGTGTGTTTGCTTCCGAGATCCGGCACGCAGTGTCAAACTCAGCGAGCGCAGCATCTGAGCCTCTTAAATGGATTTGTGTCTTTTGTTTGTGTCGAGTGGGAGCTGTGATTCACTCTCTTTATCAGAAACACAAAACAACAGCCACACCGCCAACCTCATCCTGAATGACAGACTCCTCCTGACACCAGGCCTGCTCTCTCTGTCTCTCTGACAGCATCTCTTTCTCTCGCGCAGCTCAACAGCCTCCGTGAGACCTGCTTTTCACGCACCATCAAACCCGTCAGCGCTGAGGCACAGATACTCCACTATACACACTGCCCAAGAGTCTTTCAGCAGAATCACCTCCGCACACACACGCACTTAAAGCTGTGCATAAGTCTCTCTTTAAAGTCAACACGAAATATATTTTTAAAAAATATGCAGCAGCTTCAACATTGATGATAATTAGAAAAGTTTCACAAAGTAGCACGGGTATATTTGTAGCAATAGCCATCAATACATTGTATGGGTTGAAATTATTATTCTTTTACGCCAAAAATCATTAGGATATTAAGTAAAGATCGTGTTTTGTGAAGATATTTTGCAAAATGCATTGCTAAGAACTTCATTTGGACAACTTTAAAGATGATTTTCTCAATATTTTGATTTGTTTGCACCCTCAGATTGCAGATTTTTAAACAGTTGAATCTCAGCCAAATATTGTTCTATCCTTATAAACCATATATCGATTTCAGTTTTTAAAAAAATTGACCCTTATGAGGGTCAATTTTTGTGGTCCAGGGTCACATACTAGAATGATTTCTGAAGAATTATGTGACACTGAAGACTGGAGTAATGATGCTGAAAATTCAGCTTTGATCACAGAAATAAATTACATTTTAACATACACTACTGCTCAAAAGTTTGGGATCAGTAAGACTTTTTAAAAAGTCTATTATGCTCATCAAGGCTGCATTTATTTGATCAAAAATACAGAAAAAAAAACTGTAAAATTGCAAAATGTTATTACAATATAAAAGAATGGTTTTTATTTTAATGTACTTTAAAATATAATTTATTCCTGTGATACAAAGCTGAATTTTCATCAGCTGTTACTCCAGTCTTAAAGGGGTCATCGGATGCAAAGTTTACTTTTTCATGTTGTTTGAACATTAATGTGTTGGCAGTGTATGTACAAATCTACCCTATAATGATAAAAATCCATTAATTAATCTGTAAAAATAATATCCCCTTTTTCAAATCGAGCCACTCTCAGATGCCAGACGCCACTCCCATAATACTTGATTGACATGAGCGTCTTACCTCAGATCGGCTGTAACAGTCCGACCTCCATGTTTTGATGCCAGAGCGGGGATGTAAGTTAGACAAGAATATCTCAGATTGA